>SZWC01013654.1:25442-40655 GCA_023375785.1 Penium margaritaceum | reverse complement strand
GAGGGAGGGAGAGAGAGAGAGAGAGAGAGAGAGAGAGAGAGAGAGAGAGAGAGAGAAGAGAGGAATGCATGCAATCGTCATGGCAGTGGAAGACCACTCACATAGCATACAAGGAAGCTGAGGGTGAATCCACATGCCACTGCAAGTGAAGTTATCTGTTCACACCAAGGGATGTAACAGATAGAAGAAGAAGAACGGATGGACGTGAATTTTGTTCCATCACTTTCATGGGTCTCATTGCGAGAGAAAAATCTGCCATTTTGAGCATGTTTATCCCATGCATTGCCACTGCCAAGATGAATTCTGCGGACTTTCCAGCCCAGCACGGTAGGGCAGGGTTCATCACCTACCTGAACATTCTACCCTACTGCTATGTCTATGTCACACTCCTCTGTGTTCTGCCAAGCGTTGCCATGCCTCATGCGGTCCACAGTGGACCGCATGCCTCATGCCTTCCCTCTTCCTCCTTGCCACTCCGCATGATATCCACCATTTGAACGACCCATGCAGGAATGAGGTGCCATGCCCATCACAGCTCCACAGTTGGAGTGACGTCGTTGGCAGCCATGCCATGTGCGCAGAGAAAGAGGTCGAGGTATAGAGAATATGTTCACAAAAAAAAGAGTGCACACACATACCATTGAAAGCGTGCATGAGGTCCGAAAGGAGTTTGACGGCAAGAGGCCAGCCATTGCTCCTATTTTTCCAATGTCACTGAATGCGTCTGGTGCTTCTGCTGCTGCTTTTACTGCTGCCTTTACCACTGCGGCTGCTGCTGCTTCTGCGCCTGCTGTTGGAGGCTGCAAATGCTCCAAGTGCAGCCTGCAAATGCTGACCGCCACCACTGCTCCAAATGCTCGTACTGCTTCTGTTGCTGCTGTTTCAGGCTTCAGTTGCAGCTGTTTGCAACAGCTGTGTTGCAAAAGCAGAAGATGTAGCAGTTGCAGGCTGCAATCTGCTTCTATTGTTGTTTCTGATTTTCTGCTGCCGCTCCTGCTATTGCTCTTTCTGACGCTGCTACTGCTGCTGCGACTGAATCCGCTGCAATTTCCTTCTGGTGGTACTGCTGCTGCTGCTGCTGCTGATGCCGCTGCTGCTGCCGCTGCTGATGCCGCTGCTGCTGCTGCTCCTGGTAGAGAGCGGTCAGAGCACGAGAGTGCGTCACGACGAGAGTGACGACGACAGGATGTCCACAAGTGGTCACGAAGGTAGTAGCCGGGATGACTTCGGGGACAACTTTGTTGATCACGCTCTGACGATGGGACGCAGCAGCCTGTTGTCGATAGAGAAGATTCACACCTACCCTGGCTGCGTGGGAAGAGCGGGGGGTCAGGCGTTGTCTCCGAAGCCTCATCCTCTTGCATTTTCTGTGAGAGGACATCGATATGCGGTGAGCTAGCCACCGCTCCTCGAAACAAGTCGTGGTCCATCTGCGCCCACCTGCGCCGCGATGAGCCTACGCGGCTCGAGGACATTGCAGTGTCCGCTCATCAGACACCACGATGAGAGGCCAACGGTCATAAGGAGAAGATTCCAGGGTGATGATAGAAACGTTGAGCCCTCAATCGTCCAGGACGTTGCTCGTGTCACGAAAATCCGGGAGTGTTGGACACCATGTTCGATCATTCGCTTGTCACTCGTGAGCAAGCCGTCGTCCGCAAACTGCAGATATTGTCCTGATTCATCACTGCTGAGTCCGCAAACTCGTGGGCGGAACAGTAATCGGCTGCGGTCGGGTTTGTCTTGGACTAGCGCGGAACTCAAAAACATCCTTTGCTGTCACTCTGCGGGGAAGGCCATGGGAAAAAACAAACCAATGAAGGCCGATATGAACGAAAGTGAGATACGCATGCGTCTTCCTCGTGCGAACTTTGGGGGCATCGCGATCAAACTGGTGGCAGTTGAAGTTGAGGTTGGGGTTCCAAATATCAACCTCCAAGACACCGCAAACAGAGACGTCGAAACGCCGATGGCCAACAGCCATCGGCGTTTCGACGGAAACCAACGCCGGCGTTCGTGCGGCGTCGCCGTCGTGCATACGTGTGTTGCTCTTGGTGCTGCGGTTGCTGTCGGGTTAAGAAAAAGAGCGGTGGGCGGTGCAGTTTGTCGCACCGGCACATCCCTTCGACGCAAGATGTTGAGCCATTTCTGCTGGTACCGTCGACGGACTTCCCAGGCCTGTGCGGGACCGCTCGTTTTAAGCAAGGAGAAAATTATGCCAGGTGCCGACTTCTACCCCCCTCTTGACGCGAACTGCCTCCTGTTGGGATTCATGGTTAGATGCTGCCTAACTGCCTCCTGGTTGTTCGGAGAGGCCTATTCCGGATGCGCACTCCCATCGGATGTCCATGTGATGGGGGAAAATGTACATGATTAAGGCTCTCAAAATAAATAGGGATTGTCGAGAAGCAGAGGATGAATGGTGGCATCGATTTGTCCGTCACCGACGAATTTAACAACAAAACGACTTGACAAACCAGAAGCGCGCCATACGCACCGCAGGCCAATCAAAGGGGCGAGAAGCGGATCTTGCATGATGCGTGCTTCAATGTTTCTTGCAGGTGCGTCATTTTTGGGTACTGTTTTCTTATAACGTGCGAGTACCTGTCTACGTGAAAATTCGCTCAAACTGTAGAACTTACACAGTTTTCACCATCAATAACCATCGCTGTCTACTTGGTCATTACATGAGTACATGGAAGACATGTTTCTACCGATAGCAGGTCGTGGTATATATGCGGCTTGGAATTATTCATAAACTAGATATCACAATCCGAAAAAGACATCTTTTGTGGACCAGCCTTCAAATCAGGCACTTACTATCGTCGCGATTTGAACTCGTCACTTCGCCTCTAGGCGAGTCGCAAACCAAGCAGCTCGCATATATTGGCCCTTTAGGCAATACCACATCTTTCCTCTTTGGATCAACTTTTGTGCCCAGCTTTGTTGCGCGGCCACCATGTTGTACTATGCCGCTTGTACCCGTTGTAGCCATTGGCTGTGGAATCCCTTTTGCGGAAAACGGGATGTGCCCGTGGGAAGTTGCAGCTCGAATTCAAAACCATGTGGACAAGACACCTTTCATAAACATACAAACTAAGGCCATACCCCGAGTTACTCGCCCAAAGTTGAAGGGTTTTTACTAAGCACATTACCCAGCTACAGCGCGCACCAAAAAATTCCCTTTCACATCAGAGAAATCATAGTTCTACCTACCATTTTATTTTGTAGACAATCAACCGCATTGAAACGGAATAGCGCGTCATGGTTGTTATGTACTAGATGTGCACGGGTCTCTAATCTTTCTGAGTGGGCATTTATGTTATGATAAAAACAGCCCATCGCGTCGCGAGACCGCAATATTCACTCCGACGGTCGAGGACAAACCTGCCAACTCCCCCACAAACTTTCCGACAGCTTCGACCACCCTCGCAAACCTACAAATAGAAGCATCACGACCCCTTGGTCGACTTCTCAACGTATCGAGACGAATCTGGATTTATAAAGATGCATCTTGCATCTTCACCGTCGATTCTCGAATACCCTCGACTTCTCCGTGGACATTGTTGAATCCAACCACTCACGACACGACTTCGCACGTGTCGCTCGACATCCGACCCAGCGACCCCGGCTATGCCTCATTCAAAACTTCACACTTGTATGTACATGTTCGATCAGTTCGACACTCGTCATCGAAGTACACTTACCACTAATTATAGTTTGCTCAAATGTCCCAAATTCTAAATCATGTTCTGCCTCGCGACTTCTCCCTGCTCACCATCTACACTCCATTTGCCATAACATTTGTCATGAGAGCGCAGCGGTGCTAGTGAGGCACTCAACTATTTCACCCATCCGAAGGACTACCTCACACAAGCCGTCAGCGCATCTCGTAGATCAAGACTTTGCATACTTTGCGACTACGATGTGGGGCGAGCGAGCGCAACCGACAACCAGCACCGGGTCTTTGGCGACGACTTTGGCGATGGAGGAGCAGAACGTGCTGATGCACGCAAACCTTGAAGCGACAACGAATGCCAGCGTGGCAGGCTATGCGGGAGCTAGAACAACCTTTATGGATTCGACAGCAAATCCGGTCCAGACCCAACGGCGGTGAACCAGTCGCCTCTACCAACTATTGTTTTGTTTGTTGTACATGACTTACAGTGACCCCTCGGCTCATGTCCATTCACATGCAGATCCCTGAGACTGACGACGGTGGCAGAAGACCGGCGGCCGGCGGTGACGAATGCCCAGAAGACTCTCGTATTTTTCAGATTCGTGCTGTGGGACAGCACATAGGCATGCAGCCTACCAAGACGTAGATCTTGTCGATGCGGCCATTTTGGTTCAAACGGCTTGTTGTTCTGACGTGTCTGCAAAGAGTTATGGCCAAAACTGTGTTTCCGCCACTGTTTTGTCCTACTAGAAAATAGCGCCCTTGTGCGCCGCGTGTGTGTGCACCCACTACGTCAGAGACACTATTTAGGTTGTCTAGGCCTCAGTTGTTATCTTTCTCTGCACAATTCAACGTTTGCAGCTTCTGACACTTGTGTTTGTATCCCTAGCCAACCCCTTGCTCTTCTCACCCCCACCTGTGTGTGCTAGTGCGTCAGGTGGTCGGCTTGTACTGCCACGCCAGCGACAGCAGTGCTAGGAAGCTATTTCTCATGGTATAAGAGCGACAAGCAAGTGCTCGCACGGCTGCGTAGCAGAGGCGTAACAACCGTGACACCAGTGAGCGACCGCAGTCGTTACCTTGAGTAGCAGCAGCAGCAGCGCCCATCGCCACGGTGAAAGATCCTAGTAGGACCCACCACATTTCCGACCGTTTTCTTAAAACGTCCACGGTAACTTTGCAGCCGATCCATGACAGTTGCGCGGCCGTTCCGTGACAACAGACATCAATCCGTGGAAAACTCTAGATGCTCTGCGGTGACGCGAGCTCCGTAGTAGACGCATCAACTCCGTGGTCGCAACGGAACGTGCCGACAGTGCCGTGACTCTACCGCGTTTACTCCCGTCGTTCCAAGGTGAGTCACCGCGCGGTGACGGTGCCGTGGCAGGTCTACGGCGTTCCAGAGGTCCGCGGCACTCTGAGTGCAGCGTCAGCAGCAGCAGGTGCAATAGCAGCAACAGCAGCGGCCAGCGAGTCCGACCACCTTGGCACGCCAAGTGCACGCGTTGGCTGACCTGCAGGCGGAGAGCCGCCTATTTGACAAAGCAGGTCGTTGAGCTGCAGGACCTGATCAAGGGCCTACTGCCTCAGCAGTAACAGTCCCAACAACAGCAGCAGCAAGACCCGTCTGCAGACTCAAGTGAGGACCACCTCGCTCACGACGGCAATGCAGATGAGGTTGCGGAGACCCTCTCCGACTCTAGTGAGGAGGGTGAGGAGGAGTTGTTGCGAGCATGCCTCATTTGCCTGGAGGTGCGCCAAAGAGCTCTTGAGGCCAATGTTGCCCTCCTGGGCACGAGCTGCAGCGCCGACGCCGGCCTGATCTCATGTCGCCGCCCTCTGAGCTTTGAGGAGCTGGCCCGCCTGGACAAGGGGGTTGCCTCCTCTATGCCAGGTCCCGCAGTGGCTTCAATCGTCGCTCTGCGGACGGTCAAGCCACCCAAGTGGTTTGAGTCGGACCCGCCCGTCTTCCGGACTGGGAACGACTTCAACTCTTGGGAGCCGCGCTTTCGCATGTGGGCCATGAGCAAAGGAGTCCTCGCTTATTACCTCACCCCATACCAGGCGTCTGACTCCGCTTAGACACAGATGGCGGTCCGCGCCGCCATCGGCCTGATGAAAGCCGTCCCAGAATTCACCAAAGACTTCAGTCTGCTCCTTGGCGATCCGCTGACCGGCCCGTGAGCTGACCCTCGCGAGGCGTAGGTACTGGCTTTCAGTCTTTTTTAGGGCGCCACCTTGGCCCTGACGTCCCAGCGCTTTGCCGACTTCAACTCCCTCTGTCAGACGGCTCAGGAGTCCGCAGCTGACTACTAGCGCCGGGTGATCCAGCTGTACGAGGAGCTGGGAGACGATGCCCGTGCGCAGTACTCCGCCCTCCAGATCATCCTCTATGGCATCCAATCCGACTACGCGCACGTCTTCAGCAACTTCGACCAAACTTTGCCTCGCGACAAGGAGAGCGTTAAGACCCTGCTGCGCTGGGCCACTCTCCACTTCCTGGAGGTTGCCGGCATTGACGCCGCGAGCCGCGCTCGCCGCAGCACTGCTTCAGTTGCAGTTGCCGTCGCATCCTCCTCCCCACCGTCTACAACAAGAGCGGCTCCAACTCAGGGGAAGAAGGGCCGCAAATCGTCAAGGGGTGGTTCCAGTGGCGGGACCAGCAGCGGCACCAACACCAGTAGTGTTAGCCGCAGTAGCAGTAGCGGAAGCGGCAGTAGCAGCGGCGGCAGCAGCAGCAGCAATGGCAACAACGGCTCCGGCAGCACGATGGGCCGCCGGCTCGTGTACTTTCACTATGGGGGTGATCATTGCTACCCCTACTGGACTTGCCTGACAGGTCGCCCATTGGACTGGGCCAAGGTCACCTGTGGGCTGCAGCAGGCACACGAGGTGCGCATGCGCCAGACGTCCGGTACAACCACCCGCTCGGTCGCTGCTACCGTATTCATCCCAGAGGAGTCTGCCGCCACAGCAGGCTCCGCCGCAGATCCTCGCGACCAGGCGCTTGGCGAACGCAACTGGACGATCGCCGAGCTTCATCACCTTCTCGCCCTGCGATCCTCTCAGGGAGGTGCGGGTGAATTGACTGAGTCGAGGGGTCCTACTGCTTGTGGACTGTGTGTGTCATTGCGTGATGATGCCTGTGGTGGTCCCCATGCCCAACCTTGTGCGCGTGACAGACCTGATGATGTGTCTTGGCTGCATGCTTCTCATGTGCGCTCCGCTGGTCGCCTTGTCGTGTTCCCCGCCAAGCGTCTTGCTGCCACACCTTGTTCTTTCGCCGAGTGCCACATTGCCCCTTGTACGTGTGTCACTGACGCCACCTGGGTCGTTGACTCTAGTACCACCCATCACACAATGTGTCGACCTGACGTCTTCGTCGTCTTGCATCCTGTTTGCTCCGTTCGCACTGTAGCTGGCCATGAGGTCCCCATCCAAGGTGTTGGGGTTGTGCAGGTCACCGGGTCCGCTGGTCCCATATACATCTCCGACATTCTCTTTGTCCCTGATCAAGAACTCAGCCTGTTGTTTGTCCGTGCTTGCACCAAGATGGGCTTGGGTGTCGCGCACATAGCTGCCGATGCTCGCATCTTTGTGCCCAACACCAAGGAGACCGTCCTCAGTGGGACGGTCGTCGATGATCTATATCACATCTCTTGGTCCCCTGTGAGTGTCCCCCCCTTGCCTCCGTCTCCCACTGCTCGTGTCTTCGTCGCTGGTGCTCTATCCCCCAAGCACCACCGTCTCTTGCATCGACACTTCTGTCATGTGCACCTGGTCGCTGTCGACAGGCTGATCTGCACTCCGCCTGCTCTCGGTCTTGATGCGGCGTCCTTCGAGGCGCCGCCCACGACCGACTGCTTGGTCTGTGCTATAGGCAGAATACAACGGTCCACCTATCCTGTGTCTGTCTCCAGGGCTCGTCGGCCATAGGAGCATGTCCACTTCGACCTCATGGGTCCGCTCCCTATCGAGTTTCAGGAGGACCGCAATCGCTACGTCCTGACGTTGACTGATGACTTCACGCGCATGCGATGGGTCTACAGTCTGCGTCAGAAGAGCGATGCTGCCATTGTAGTCCGCATTTGGCTGGTCATGGTTGAGCGCCAGTCTCTCCACCGCCTTCAAATCATTCACTCGGACCGCGGCAGCGAGTACCTCGGTGACATGGCCCGCTCCTTCACCGACCTTGGTGTCTTCTACAACCTCTCCGCTTCCGCCACCCCCCAGCAGAACGGTGTCTTAGAGCGCTGGAACCGCACCATGGAGGATGCGGTCCGCACCATGCGCACCGAGAGCGCCATGCCTGAGGCCTTTGCCTTCGAGGGCAAGGCGTACATGACCTTCGTGTGGAACCGCATTCCCCACGGCCCCCTCCCAGGCCACCGCACGCCCTACGAGCTGTGGTACGGGCGTCGCGCGGATCTGCGTCTGACCCGTGTTTGGGGCTCCCTTGCCTACGTCTGGATCACACCGGAGCAGCAAGGGAGCAAGATCTCTCCGCGATTCCGCATCAGCGCCTTCGTTGGCGTCGCCCCGCGGTCGGCCTGGCGGTTCTGGGACCCTGAATGATGCCGCATCGTGGAGTCCCGTGACGCTCTCTTCTTCGAGCATCTTGCCTTCCACGACCTTGCCCGCATCCACACTCTGCGTGCTGCTCATGTCCCTGGGTGTGCCACACCCAATAGTGTGGGGGAGGCTCCTGGCACGGTTGGCACAGTACACCCGGCCAGTACGGTCACTCCGTCGCCGACACCCCAAGGGCTGTTCCAAGAGGCTGTGTCCACCGGCATCCCCAGCCCTGTCCCATCTTCGGCTTGCTCCTCTGCCCTTGACTCTCCGCCCTCGCCCGTGTCCGAGTCTGCATCCGAGTCTGCCTTCGCGTCTGAGTCCTTGCCTGATCCTGTGCCTGCTTTTGCGTCTGAGACTCAGCCTGATCCTGCGTCCGCGTCTTGCTATGAGCCGTCCCTGCCTCCGGCCGCAGACGTGCTTGCGTGTGCCGTGGGCCCATCCCCGGCTCTTGAGGCCATGCCAGCCTCGAGTGGCGCACTTGTCATGCAGTCCATAATGGCATGTGAGTTAGCAGAGCCCACCGCTCCGGCCCCGTCGGCCCCCTACACACGAGCACCCGGCGGACATCTCCGCCCTCGCCCCACGCGCAGCGTCGTCAGTGATGACCCGGAAAGGCCCTCGGCCTGAGTGCTCGCGGCCTCGTTGAGGTTCATCTTGGCTGTGCCACTGGTATGGCACTACTTGCTCATGAGCACGGTCTTTCTCGTGACGCCGCTGAGTCCATGGTGATGGTCGACCCTCCCTCTACGACGTATGCTCTGGCTACACGCAATGCACCAGTGCTGTCTGCCAATCCCACCAGTCTACCTGAGGCCTTGTCAACCCCCGACGCTGAGCAGTGGCGCACTGCCTACCAGGCTGAGCTCAATGCCATGCGAGAGCACGGCGTCTTCGAGCTGGTTGACTTGCCAAAGAACCGCAAGGCCATCAAGGCCAAGTGGGAAAGCAAGGCTGCATCGCACGCAGCATTGCTGAGGCAGAGTATGTTGCTCTAGGCGCCGGTGCAGCGGAGTGTGTCTGTCTCGTCCTTTTTTTGCGTGAACTGCGTCAGTCCATTCCCCCCGTGGTTCTCCAGTGTGACAACATGAGCGCGGAGGCCCTTGCCAAGAACTCAGGTATGTTCCATGCACACACAAAGCACATCAATGTCGAGCACCAGTGAGTGCGTGATCTGGTTGATCGTGGTGAGATCCGAGTCATCCACGTGGGCACTGACAGGCAGTGCGCCGATTTTCTGACCAAGGCTCTGGGTCGTTCGAAGTTTCATGCAGCCACTCGTTCTGTGGGACTCTACCCGATCCCTGCCGCAGGTTGATTCCTCATGTGCGACCTTGCGTGTGCTGTGTGCGTTTTCTACTCTGTATAGCGTTAGTGTTTGCATGTGCATGGACGTGTTTCACCCTCCGATCATGGGGGAGTGTTGTTGTGTATGTCGTACACGGCTTATAATGACCCCTCGGCTCATGTCCATTCACGTGCAGATCCCTGAGAATGACGACGGTGGCAGCAGACTGGCGGCCGGTGGCGACGGATGCCCTGCAGACTCTCGCATTTTCTAGATTCGTGCTGTGGGACAGCACATAAGTGTACAGCCTATTAGGACATAGATGTTATCGATGCGGCCGTTCTGGTTCAAACGGCTCGTCGTTCTGACGTGTCTGCAGGAAGTTATGGCCAAAACTTTGTTTTTGCCACTCTTTTGTCCTGCTAGAAAAGAGCGCCCTTGTGCGTCGCGTGTGTGCACCCACTAGGTCAGAGACACTATTTAGGTTTTCTAGGCCTCAGTTGTTATCTTTCTCTGCACAATTCAACATTTGCAGCTTCTGACACTTGTGTTTGTGTCCCTAGCCAACCGCTTGCTGTTTTCACCTCCACCTGTGTGTGCTTCTGAGTTAGCTGGTTGGCTTGTACTGCCACGACATCGACAACAGTGCTAGGAAGCTGTCTCTCACAAACAGCTTCGACGATCACAACATGGACATCAGGTGTGACTGGACGACAGGCGCGGATCAATGAGGAGCTAGCGAACAGAAACTTCGTGCTCAAAGGAATGAACAACCATCTTCTGCAACAATCCAACGTCGCGCTGGAGGTGCTTCGCAACGCAAGCGCACGTGAAACGATGCTCGTCGAGAGAAATTTCAACTCTTGAGCGAACCGAAAATTTGGCTGGCTCCACCAAATCAATCAATCCTACAAACTCAAAGGGACCGACGGTTCGGATGTGGCTGACGAGTTTGGAGATGTACGTCATCGCTACTGACGTGAATGACGATCAAAAGAAAATTGACCTCACGGTCGCACTTTTTTGTGGCACAACGTTAAGTTTAAGGTCTGACCTAAAGACCATCCAACAAGAGCAAGAGACCGGCGGAGCATCATCAACAGCGAACGGCGCTCGTCTTGCATCGCCGACCGCAGGCGTTCTACCCTTGGAACAGCAGTATCAGCTGCACAGGGTGTCGCTTTTCGCCTTTCACGGCTTCCTCTGCTACTTCCAGCTTTACTGCTTCCATTGTCGACCTCCGTCCCGCACGCAGAAGTTGTCGATGACATGGTTTGCAAACTCGGTTTGCAGACCGAACCAGGGGTGTTTGAAGGGAGACCCGTCGACGGAAAGTTACTCATACAGAGACTCCAAGAACCACTATGACTACAAGTGGGAGATCTATGGGATGTAACGGTATGGAGGTCTTGCCTAATGAGCGATCACAAAATCATCCCCACATGAGATTTCCTGTACTGACACAATTGGCAAGTCGACTAGAGTTGTGACGACGTCTACATGGAGATCAACGATGCCAAACGACAACTTCTGCGTGCAGGACGGAGGTCGACAGTGGAAGCAGTAAAGGTGGAAATAGCAGAGGAAGCTGCGAAAGGCGAAAAACGATACCCCGTACAAGCCGCGACAGGCGTTCTACCCTTGGAGCAGCGTTCTGAACCCGCTACGGGCACTTTGACTTCACGGTCATGCCGTTCAGATAAACAAATGCCCCGGCAACGTTTATGGTGGTAATGAATAACATCTTCTGTCCATACCTCAACGATTTTGTCGTGGTGTACCTCCACAACTTTCTGGTGAATAGTCGTACCCCAGAGGAGTACAATAGGCATCTTTGAAAAGTCCTCAAAGTGTTACAAAGAGAGAGATTTTTCAGAAAACTCTCAAAATGCGACTTTGGTCGTTGTTCGATCAAGTTTTTGGGCCACGTCATCAACGGCGGAAGGATCACCAAGGATTAAAAAAAAAAGTGGTAGCAGTCGCTGATTGGCCGATGCCGACCAACGATCGAGAAATTCAGGTTTTCTTGGTTTCTTCAATTACTACCGGCGATTCATACGGGGCTACGCCCGAGTGCTAGCGCCACTTTCTGACCTCACTCGAAAAGAAAACGAGTGGCGGTGGGGAGACAGTGAAGCGTTCACCGCTTTGCGGAACACTCTGACCTCGACACCAACCCTATGATTAGCCGACCCAACGGTCGACTTCGTCATAGCCTCGGATGCATCAGACCGAGCCATTGGCGCGATTCTTTTGCAAGACCATGGCAACGGCAAACAACCGGTCGCCTACATGTCGCAAAAACTGCGAGGACCGGAACTGAACTACATAGTACACGAGAAAGAGATGCTGGTGGTCGTGCACACATTTAAGACATGGTGATGCTACCTGGAGTATCGCCGACGCATCGTGCGCACTGAACACCACGCGTTAAAAGTTTTTAAGACGCAGCCGAACCTCACTCGACATCAAACCCGATGGATAGAGATCCTTGAATCCCGATTCGACTATGATATCAAGAACCGGCCGGGAAAAATCAAGCCGGCAGACGTACTTTGCCACCGGCTCGATTTCATGGCTGAGGTGGCAACACTACAGCTACAGCAAGACCCGCACCTTGAGCGACTATTTACACGAGGCTACGACCAGCACGGGGAGTATGACAAGGAGAAATTCCGGTATGATGCACCCTATTGGCGACGACGTTTCACTCGCCAGGTGGTTGTCCCCCCGAAGGACGGACTTCGTCGTATGCTGCTTGAAGAATGCCACGACGTAGAACCAGGTGGAAACTTTGGAGACGACAGTACACTGAAGAAGCTCGCAAATAACTATTGGTGGGACAAGATGCAATCCGACGTTGCCAACTTCTACAAAACTTTCGACACATGTCAGCGACAAAAATCCCGTCGTGTACGGCCGCCTTGACTCTCCAACCGCTCCCTATTCCGACGGAACCGTGGGCTGACATCTCCATCGACTTCGTCATAGGATTACTGGTCAGAACCGATGGATATGACGTAGTCCTCGTGGTCGTCAACAGGTTTTCTATGAAAAAAAAGTCCCGCTTCATTTTGACAATGACCACCGTCACCGCTGAGGGAACGGTACGGCTGTTTCTAGAAAACATCGTACAGCTACACGGCATACCTAGGACCATCACGAGCGACAGGGACGGTCGATTCACCAGTCTTGTTTGGCGCAAACTGATGACTCGCTATGGCAGCCGAATTCAACTTTCAACGGTGTTCCATCCTCAAATAAATGGTCAAACCGAGCGGACAAATCAGACGGTTGAACAGCTTCTCCGAACACTATGCGAACCTCACAAGACGGATTGGGCACAAGAGCTCCAGAGCGCCAAAATCGCATATGATTCAGCAGTTTCCACTGCAACAGGGAAAACTCCGTTTTAAGTGGTGTATGGCAAACTTCCTGCCACACCAATAGGACTACAAAGTCGTAGCAGCATTCCTGCAGTCGACATTCAACGCCGAGACTTCACCACTATGTGGGAGGAAACATGGTAGACACTCACAAAGACACAAGCAGCAATTAAGCGAGCAGCTGACCGACATCGCAGCGACAAAGTATTCGCCGTTGGCGACCGAGTCCTTCTCAGCTCTCAAACATCAAACTCTGCGGAGCCGACTATTCGAAGCTCAAACATCGATGGTTGGGCTAATTTGAGATCGAGTACATGAAAACCCTTGTAGTTGTGCGAATCAACCTCCTTGACACTTTGCAAGTTCATCCGGTGTTCCATGTCAGCAGGCACAAGCACTACTGGGACCCTGGAGAGAACTTCCTTGGCAAGGATGTTCCTCCCCCGCCTCTCGTTCAAGTGGACAAAGACACAGAGTATGTCATCGAGGACATCCTCGGCCATCGACGACGAGGCAAGATGACAGAATATCTCGTCAAGTGGCATGACTACAACGCCACGCATAACAGTTGGGAACCTTACGACAACCTTCGAGACGTCGATCATCTCATCGACGGTTATCACCGCCGTCTTGAGGTCACATCTATACGTACGCCGGAACGTCCCTGCTAGAAGGGGGCAAAGTGTTATGTACCAGACGTACATGATTCCCTCATCTTTCCGAGTGGGAATTTCTGTTATAATACAAACAACCTAACGTGTCGCGAGCCAGCGATATTCACTCTGACAGTCAGGGACAAACCGGCCAAATGCCCTGATCCTAGTGAGTATTCTTGAACCTTCTGACAGCTTTGACTGCCTCATGAACCTACGAACAGACGTATCACGACCTTTCGGTCGGCTTCTCAATGCACAGAGGCAAATCTGGATTTACAAAGATGCATCTCGCATCTTCATCGTCGATTCTCAAAGACCCCCAAATTCTCGGCGGACCTTCTTGAATGTGACCACTTATGACGCTACTCTGCACGTGTCGCTCGACAATCGACCCCACGACCCCGACTATGCCTCATTCGTAACTCGACACTTGCATATATATGTTTGATCATTTCGACACTTGTCATCAAAGTGCACATGCTACTAATTATAAACTGATCAATTATCCCGAATTCTAAATCTTGTTATGCCTCGCAGCTTCTACTTGTTCACCATATACGCTCCATTCAACATAACAATGGTGGCGTGCAAAGTCGGCTCCTCAGAAACGTTTCCCCTTCTTCTTTATGGCTGGCGAGGTGATTCCTATTAGGCGTGCCAAGATGTTTTCGTATTCAGACGAGACAATGTCAAACCAAGGTCGAACAAGGAAAGCAATACAAAGTGAAGCGCAGGCCGGCCTCTCCTCATGGCTTGAACGGGTCCCTGACCTGTGGGCGATTGGACGGGATGGATTGAGGATCGGAGACCCTCAATCACTGCGGTTTTGGCCCAGTGGGCCAAACTTCCCGTACCAGTTGGTTACATTGGTATCAGCGCCAGGGTTTGAGTTCCGCTGTGGACGCTGAAGGCGGGTCCACTCCTAGGTTGGAGGAGTGTAGCGCAGGCCGGCCTCTCATCATGGCTTGAACGCGTCCCTGGCCTGTGGGCGATCGGACGGGATGGATTGAGGGTCGGAGACCCTCAATCACCGTTGTTTTGGCCCAGTGGGCCAAGCTTCCAGTACCAATTTGTTACACAAAGAGTTTGACTTTTTTAATGTAAAAGATTTGGTACATTCTCACCAAGAGAAGAATGTTTAAGGAACACAATTTGAGAGAGTGGATCACTTGCAAAATCAAACAAATTTCCTGATGCTTCTTTGATGATTTGGACGCATTCGTGATCTAAGATAATCGCATAATGTGATGGACGGTGTTGTAATACCCTAGGTTCAGATTCAAATGTTCGTGTGCGCATTATAAAAGGTTCATGCTTATTTGTGTGCGATTTAGTAATTCATTTCTGGGATGACCTCAGCTTTTTGTTAGGGCAGGCCATGTACTGTTGGTAATCGCTGTTTTCCGCTTACGATTTAGGTCAAAACTACGTGCTAAGTGATTTTGTTGCAAAGTGGTCTGACGTGTCTTTGTAGTTCCCGATGTGGATGGCAAGTCAACAACAGCTACAGACAAATTCCATCGATGAGTCATGAGCGAGAGCAAGAGAGAGAGAGAGAGAGAGAGAGAGAGAGAGAGAGAGAGAGAGAGAGAGAGAGAGAGAGAGAGAGAGAGAGAGAGAGAGAGAGAGAGA
>SZWC01013653.1:52416-78869 GCA_023375785.1 Penium margaritaceum | reverse complement strand
GTACATTTTTGTTCATAAGGGTTTATTGGAAAAACATCGTCTATGATTACAGATTGTTCATTGATGATGAAAATCTCTACAAAAATCCAATCCCATATCCAGAACACATGTTCCACTGATTGTTTAAAGTACATATTTGGTGGTACCATGTTGCGGAATGAAGGGGTGCACTGAACGTGTCAATCATTCTCTTGCACTGCTCGCTTTTATTCATCACAGCTTGCATTATGCAAAACATGGTTCTAATTGTGGCAAGTGTCATGAAGTGTGTGACATCCTTCATGACCGGCGGTGGTATGACTTACGTCCTCATGACTTGCAAGGATTTGGCCCCAAGGCCAGCTCATATTGTCAAGATGCAAATGTGTCCAGTTTCTCATGGGCACTGCCGCAAAGATGACGATCCGAGTAACAAAAATGAAGAAGACATCTTCCATGACATGGAAGACTGAGAATCTGAGGACTATTGGTCTACCTCGTCCACATCAAAGCCGGAAGACGATGATGAGTATCTCAACTACTCCATAGACAACTGATGTTTCATTGGAAACTTGTGTGCAGCTTGTGAAATCATATCCTGGATTTACTCTTTGCCGCCATCAATCCAGTGCCGGTTGGTTAGTGGACACCCAAGTCCCTTCAGCCCCGGAACTGAACAGTGAATACACATGTGATGGGAGCCACATTGAATTTTTGGCAAAAGTTGTTCCTTAAGTGCTATCCATTATTCTCGCTGTACACATTCCAATGTAATCCCGCAATGGATATTTGGTAAATTTTTACTTGAAATTTATAACAACATGTCCATATTCAAGTAGCATGTACACTGGGTTACACAAGTACTTTGTTGAGATGATGTCAAAACAGCCCCTAGAATCTCTGGGCTTGTCGCAGCAAATCCCGATACTTAAAATTCCATTCATCCTCACAGATCAAATGGAAGAATAATGAACAATTGAACATAAGCCTGTCATACCACATTTCAACAATGCAGATCCATCATGACCATTATGACAAGTGAGGTGGGACATTAATCAAGAACAAAACAATGACTATGATGACATTGTGACATTGATTGATGAATCAATCAATGTTACAACCTTGCAAGAACCGTAATGGCTTTTTCCACTAACTCTTGTGCAGACCTCCATGGTTTCCATGTGTGGACAATGTTTAGGTCAGGGTGAAGGCAACCGGTATCCAGTCACCAAACACATCACTTTTGGGGTTGGTGCTTTGCCACTAACCGAGAACCGAGGATAGAGTGCACGTCTCTGGTCTCACTCCTGCTTAATGAGCCTCCACTGATGCCTTGCCTCGCTTGGTTCAGGCCACCTGACGTCAACAACCCACCAATTGTCTGTAGCCACACTTGTAGCAGTCCATCCCTAAGACATTGTTCTGGTGTGAGATGCTGATGTGGAATTACAACTCCTATAACAACAGCCGAACAACAACAAAAATTGAATGTAACGTGTACAGAAACATGAATCAATCAATGTCACGCCATGTAGGTTTGTAACACACGACACGTAATGCATTTTTGACCCTGAGAATGGATGCCAACGTCAAAGTGAAGCTTTGCGGCATAGACGTGGGCGTTGGAGGGGAAACTCTCGTTTATACACATCAATTGGTTCGAACACATTCCAACTGAGGGAAGTAAGAAACCCCCAAAGTAGCATGCAATGTGAGAGGGTACCTTGCATAGAACACAACGGAGTAAAGGGTGTTTCAATCGGTACAGAGACGGTGAAGGTACACTTGAAAATGCAGAAGTTGGAGCTTGAAAGCTCCAAGATAACATCGAAAGGGAGCCTGACAGGCGAACAGGCTCCTTGATTGTCCAAATGACAAACCGAAAGAAGCCTGTGGTACAAGATTGAAAAATCTACGCAAGTAGATCATAAATGAGTAAGAACATCGCAACTCAGAAAAGGGACCCCAGGAGGTAGTCTCCAAGAAAACTATGGAGAGCATGTGAGGGTGCGCCAACGGGTGCTGATGGTGTCAAGTACCTGTTGAGTGTCCAAGCATACCAGTGAGCCATAGCGACAAGTCCAAAGGTCAACGTGACTGACACACCAGCACTCCCCCATGACCCACAGACGCCAGTCCCCACGAGGGAGCAAGGGTTATAGAACAATGGAAACGACAGGTTTTAACAAGGGGCATAAAATAGAGCCACACAATAACTGCAGATTAAGAGAGGAAGCAAGAAGAATAGGGTATGAATCACATAGGAGCAGAAGTAGGGGCAAGAAGCCCGACATTGCGCATAGTAAACTTCAGCTTGTCGCTATACAACGCTTTTGTGAGGAAGTCTGCTCGCTGTTGCCATGTGTCGGCACCCATGACAAAAACATTTCCACATGAAACATCCTCATTTATAAAGTGATGCTCAATATTGATGTGCTTGGTGCGTGTGTGACACATGCCAGCATGCTTTGCTATGCGTTGCTTGTTCTCGTTGTCGCAGCGGATGGTGAAGTAGCAGATGGGCTGGTGCAGCTCCTGAAGAAGACGGTGCAACCAGATAATTTCACAGAACCAAGCCCCTAATGCGACATACTCAACCTTAGTCGAGCTCCGAGCTATGCATCATTGCTTACCACTCTTCAATGAGACAGCTTTACCTCCGACAAGAAAGGTGTAGCCGGACCAGATGTGCGCATCGCGATCATGGAACCAGTCTCTGTTAGTGTATTTGTCAATAAAAACAGACGGTTATGCACAATAGTACAGGCCCATGCATGGGATAGACACGACATACCGCACAACACATAGAACAACCTCCAGATGGAACTGATGTGGATGCTGTAAGAATTGTGACAAGAAGTTTCTAGCAAAGGGAGCATCTACGCGCGTTGCATTCCCGAGGAACATCAGGGAGCAAATGACTCGGAGGTATGTCACAGCAATCTCCCAGACGTTCTAGGTCTACTGACGTGAGGAGCTCGTGCCCGGTAGGAATCATAGGCTTGGATGCAGAGGGGATTATGGCCAAGAGGTCAGCAAAGTGCTCCCAAAATGTCCTGACATAACTAGCCTAATGCACATGTAGAGTGCGAGGCTAGCGATCACGCTCAATCTCCATCCCTAGGAAGATACTAGCTAGACCAACATCCTTCATTTTTTGCACACAGTGGAGGAGATCCCTCATAGCTTGGGTAGCCTATAGGTCAAGGGACACCATTGAGAGATCGTCGACATAGATCCGGACAGCGACAAAAGGTGCAGAGGAGGCGCTCACGAATAAAGCTTGATCCACCGTGCTATGATGATACCCGCCGCACTCAAAGGTAGCAAAGATCTTGATATTGCAACAATGTGGAGATTGATTAAGACCATACAAGGTCTTTTGGAGGTGCCAGACCCTGTCTATGCCATCCTCAAACCTAGGAGGCTGGACGAGATAGATCTCTTCCTTGAGATTGCCGTGCAAGAAGTCACTGTGCACTCTCATCTAGTGGAACTCCTAGTCATGCTGTGCTACCCAACTCAGCAAGGCCTTTGCCATGATGTACTTGCCAATAGGAGCAAAGGTGGCCTCAAAGTCCACACCAGGGACTTGGGAGAATCCCTTGGCGGTAAGACGGGCCTTGTACCGTTCCACTGATCAATTTGGCCTCTCTTCCCTTTAAGACACCCAACGGGCTGATATGGCCTTTTGATCACGTGGGAGATTCACCTTGTCATAAACTCCATGCTCCTCAATTGCAGCAAGCTCTTCGCGCATAGCTTGCTCCCTGAGGGCTGCATCTGTATTGGAGCATGCTTGTTGCACTGTGTTTGGTTCAGACACACGTGACGTGGTGCCACTCGCAACGATTGTGGTGGCTACTGAGGGATATGCCAGAGGCCAAGTAAACCTGGCTGCCGCAATGGCTTAGTAGAACTCAGGTGCAATGAGAGATTATCCAAGCGCTGTGTTAGGACGTGCCACAACTGTCGCCAAGCGAAGAGCGTCTAGACCAGAGACAGGAGTCTGCTGTGTGGGGTCAACGACACCACCGTGAACAGGATGGACTGATTGCACTAGTCCAAAGTTGTCAGCCGACACTCTATGATTGGCAGATTGTGCATGGTGAGGCGCAGAATGCAACGTTGTTAGATGACCGCCGGGTGCACGAAAAAATGGCAACAAGATGGGGGGATGCAAGGATGCACTTGGGTTTGCTGCTAGTGGAACCACAGCAGGCGATGAAGGCCATGACACAACAGGAGAGGACACAAATGCAGCAGAATATGATGTAGGCGTTCACACATGTACGACATGAGAGGACGTAGGCAATCATGCAGACGTAGCAAGAGAGGATGCAAACACGGTAGTGGATGATGCAGACATTGACACGTGTGCACTAGGAGAGGACAAAGGTGACGCGGAAAACACAAGAGGAAAAGGCGCAGGTGATAACGCACATGCGATAGGAGAGGATGTTGGCCATGACGGAGGAGAGGAATTGGGTGATGACGCGACAGGAGAGGATGGAGGCAATAGTACCCACACGGGAGATGGAAAGTAACCACTACCAAAGGAAACTCCTTAGATACCACCCCCCCTCCCCCCCTGAACGAGAGAAGGGCGCAAGTGATGGGAAAGAATGAGCAATGTTGCGAGAGAATGTACTATCAAAGAATACAACATCTCGAGACTCGACAACTCGACTATGCTCAGGATCCCACAAGCGCTAGGCTTTCAACTAAGAGGAAACGCCAAGGAAATGACAAAGACGACCTTGAGGAGACCGCTCATGAGTCCTGAGGGAGCCAAACGCAGGCGATGTTGCCATACATGAGGTCGAGGACCGTGGGGAATACGATTCCAAGAAGCCATGTAGGACATGACCTCTAAGACAAACAGTGGAGGGAGGCCAGAATCGACAAGAAGGGTGTGAACATCGTCAGGAGGAGTGCAATTCCAACATTTTGACACTCTGTTCTCTTATCGTATGTATGGAGCAGAGAGCTCCAGATGCACCCCTTGAGATTGGAGGATGCGGGTTGTGGGATCCATGAACTCCCCACCACGATTGGAGCAAAACGCTAACAGCTTATGCAGGCAAGCATGCTCAGCTTGGACAAGCCAAGACTCGATCGTGGGCCCGACATCGCTTTTTTGGCAAGGGCAAAGATCCAACGAAAACATGAGAAGTCACCCGTGAGACACAAGACGTACCTCTCAACACCTCCCAAAAAATCATCAGGGAGAGGACCCATGACACTCGCATGGAAAAGAGCCAGGGAGTGCAAAGTACGAGAGTCAGACAAAGGAAAAGACGGGTGATTCAGCTTACCTTGTGTGCAATTGAGACAGTAAGTTATCCAAGGTAAATGAAATGTTTCAGGGTCAAGAACAATTATATTCTGATGACATAGGAGGCTATGGATGGCAACAGTATTCACGTGACACAAGCGGCGATGGAGCAAACGTGTGTGCATAGGGGAAAACGAGGGAGTAACATGCACATGCGCTACAGCAATGGCGGCAGGCGACAATGCTAACAAGGGCACGTGATACAACTTGTCACAGCACAGAATATGAAGAACAGGATTGTCAGACGACTCCAGTAACACAATGCTAACATTACGAGATGAAACAAGTTACATGGCCTCATCATCCAAGGCAATGACAGACAGCAAGCTGACCTCAAGCGTAGGGACAAAGAGAACACTGGGCAAGAAGAAGTCAACCGAAGGACCAACAAAACAAATAAAATCAACGCCCTGAATTGGTAGCATCTGGTCACAGCCAGTGCAGAAGAAGCGTACGTCACCAAGAGGCCCCAACATGACAAATGCAGCATGAGACGATATCATGTGATGAGTGGATCAGGAACCGATGATCCAAAAGCCACTTGAAACACAAGAAAAGGCGGACACATGACACTACAATACACTACAAAAAATTGCAAGAGAGTGCTCTGCACGACTTGAAGTCACAGCAAGAAGATGCGGCATTGTGAACAACTACCAACACTCAATCCAGTCCACACGTGACCCAGTTCCACCACTCAACTCGCCTTGAAGAACTCCGTCCAATGAACAATAATGACCCCCGGACTCAACAGCCAAACTCACACTAGAGGGAACATCTGGAGGCCAAGGACAAGTGAAGGTGGAGGCTAGAGTGGCCGTGCGATGCTGCAACTTGTGAATCGACCGAGTCAGCGGAGGAGAGAAAGATGGAGCTGTTGGCTGTAGCCACGACGGAGGCGTGTAGCATGGAGAATGCAAGTACCACCCCAGGTGGGATATCGCCATTGCCGAGGACGTCAGCGCTGGTGTTGGAATAGCTTATGTCATGACCACGGTGGTCTCCCACTGCACGAGGTCAGACTCCCAAGCGCAAGGGTTTTGACCACAAAAAGAGGAAAAAGAATACAACAAGACCTAAAATCGGTCTCCCTACGGCAGCGGAAAAACCCCGGATGCCTGGGTCTCCAACAAGGGTAAAATTGCAAAATGAACATAAAGAACATGCCCGTGAGGAAGAAAGATGAAAACAATGAATAAGAAAAGCACGTGAAAGTGATTGAAAATGATGTGTAATAGATGATGGCAGGAAAAGTAGGGGACCGGGGTTCACCCCATGTTGGGCTTTTTGGTCTTGTGGTCTGGCTTGGTCTTCTGGCGGACGGGCTTGAAGATCGACGAGCTTGTTGATCAATGATATTGTTGGTTTCACGAGCTCATTGAACTACGAGTCCGCCGACTGACGGCCCTTCGGTTTGCGGGAGGGTGGGAAACTGCAAGGCAACTTCTCGTCGGTTGACACAACGGTTGGCTGCCATTGCTAGCTGCTGCTAATGCAGCTGCTTCTTCTGTTGCATTGGCTATTGCTGATACTGCTACTGCTCTACATTGAATTCTAATGGTGCACCAGCAGAGGGAAGAGACGTTGTTGCTCTTGTTGCAGCTGTTGTTGTTATTGCTGCTGCTGCTTTGTACCAAGTGCTAATGCTGCTCTGCACCTAATGCTAATGCTACACGACTACTGTTGCGGCTAGCAGCTATGACGATGGCTGTTGTTGTAGCAGCAGGCATGCGCATGCAATGAAGTTGCTGCTATGAAAGCTGCTCCCACATCCGCTGAATGCGACCACTGTTCCTGCTGCCAGATGCGGCAGATTTACGGTTGCTGTCAGGGCAGCTACTAACGACTAATGATGCTGTTTCACCCACTGCTACTGCTGTGACTGTTGTGTTGGCTCAAAACAACACTACTTATACTATGTCACCGCCAAGATGGCCGCCGTGACAAAGGAAGCTACCGGGAAACCTTGGCAGAGTTTTGCCTCCAGCTCTATCGGATAACTTCATGTTGTGTGCCCCTCTCTAAGGGCCGTCGCATTGCCAGGATCTGTGCGCCCTACCCAGCCCAACCCAGCCTATCCCAGGAGTCTCTGCTGTAGCTGCGGGTGCTATGTGGTAGAATGCAATAGCAAGGCCTCTCTACTACCTCTGATACCATGAGGGAATTGACAAACCCCCAAAGTAGCATCCCATGTGAGAGGGTACGTTTCACATATTGCACCGGAGCGAATGGTGCTTCAAACGGTACAGAGACTGTGAAGATACACTTGAAAATGTTGAAGTAAGAGTGAACTGAAAGGATCAGACAAGTACATGTATCCAGTCTCACCCTCCGGTGCGTAACTAAGCAAGTAAGTCCAACCAGCCATTCAGAAAACCGAGCAACCCGTCTGCAAGCTCCAAGTTAATACCGTAGTGCCCCTTGCATTTGACTAAAATGATTGTTTTCCTTCAACCATTCAAGCACATAAATGATTCTGCTGTTGTGGACGAATCACTCTTGAAATCATGAGATTCCTAAACATGTACACACCATTTCACGTTCCGCTCACAGTCTCTTTGGGACTGCAGGCGGAACGTGAGATATCCACGTCCGCGTGCAGTCCCCCACGTGGACGTGGCACAAAGTGAGCTTCGATGCAAGCCGTGAAGCTAGTGGGGAAGGAAGCTGTGATTCAGGCTGCGCACGACGTTGCTCTGAAGATACGAAGTTTCAAGACTCGACAATAGAAGTTATGCGGAGAATCCGAGGACGTGAACGGGTATTTCGACGAAAACAAAACACCAAGAAAAACCAGGTCTTTGGACGAAACAGGTCCAGAATTCCAGGGCTAAAAATTTAGTCAAATATAGCTGACACATAACTCAGTTTTAAAAGATATTCGAATTAAAGCGGCACTACGGTACCAGAGGGGAACCCGACAAGTGTTCAGGCTCCTCGGTTGTCCGAATGAAGAACCGAAAGAAGCGCCAGGTGCAGAATAGAAAATTTTACGCACCTGGATTATGAACGAGTAGTAAAAGTGCAACTCAGAAAAGGGATCCCGGGGGGTGGTCACCCAAAAACTCTAGAGAGCATGTGAGGGTGACTAGTGTTGATGTTGTCAAATAGCCGCCGAGTGTCCTAGAATACCAGCGAGCTATGGCAAAAAGTCCACAGGTCGCCGTGTCTGACACACCAACACCAACCACGTATAGTCCAAACCCTCCCCAAAAGGACGCGGTTATTTATCCGCAATGCTACATTTTCAGAGATCCGTGACATCCACGTAGTTTGGTTTCTGCGTTTGCGGATGATATCGCCGGGTCACTTGTCCTTTACTTTTCAGGTTGAATTGCCATCTGTCGTTAGCCCACCGCAATTCGAGTGATGATGGACGGGACCGCTCACCAAAAGTGCTTTCAATCGTGAAAAGTGGTGTAAATGTATGGTTCTTTTCATAAAGACATGTGGAAAATTTGTTCTAATAGTGCGATCGATGGACACGGCACCCCTATTCCATGAGCCAGGAGGTGGTATGGCAGACATAAAGTTTGCCATGGATGGATATGGGGTCATTAACGAGCAGTTTGTGGATATGGGGGATCTATCAAGAATTTTGTGGATACATGGTCACTAGCCCGTATTTCAAAAGTGAAATATGTGCTCAAATTTAAGGAGCACATCATTCCTAAACTTCATAACTACAAATCTAAAGATCACCGAGGTGTTTTTCCACATTTTGCTGAGAATAAACTAGGCAAGCTATGTTTATCATGGCAATTGAGCTCTCAAACTCATTTGCGTTGGATACAGCAGGTGCCACCCTTGCACTTTGTTGAAACGCCAGCAGTGCATTATCCATTGGATGTGTAAGAATATTTCGTCCAAAAGCTCAATTTCATGTTAGTCACTAGCAGTGATGGTGCATGTGTGTGGACATAGTCAAGAGGCCATTTGCTTGTTGACATCCCATTAACAACCAAGGGCAATAGCGCCACCGAGAGAGCAGCAACTCTTTTAGTGCTATGCCATAAAGACAGTTGCGTCGTGTACCTCCTTGTTTCAAAAACATTTCACTTGTGGCACGGCAAAATACTGCCTCTTCAGCATTTGTATGTCCATGAAAATGACAACAACCTCCAACAAAACACAGACACTAAGAAAATATCAGCATAGCAAATGACCGATTTCCCACGCTGTCTTGCACTTCCCATTGGCTTGACCTCCTGAGGTGGTCGAGGACACATACGTCATGGAAGCCTCAATGAGGTGTTGGTTTGTGTGGCTTCCACCTGTCACGACTGACGCCGATGGATTATCCATGTACCCACGTTGGTGGTATATGGTAGAGGAGGGCGTGATGACACGACTGGACTCCGGCCTGTACCGAGACTTCTCTAGTACCTACAACAGTGCCGGCGAGATGTGGTTGATGCGTTCCAGTAGCCCTGTGGGCTTGTCGGGAGGTAGGAGAGTTTTCTCGGTGCGTTGAGACCCGCACACCCGGTGGCCTATACCGGTGCGACAAGGAGACTCGATGGTTGTAGTAGGGCTTCCAATGTTCGGGAAGCCGTATTGGATGTCTGGACGCTGATTTCGAGTTTTCCTAGCACTGCTTGTGTTTTCCTGGTGGTCGAGACCCGGGCTCTCGGAGAGCTGTTCCGGTGCCTTCAGGAGACCACGTTTTTGGTTCTTGTGGTGTATGTAGTGTGTTCTCCCGCTGACTCGTTTGGGTTCAGCGGGGGTGACGGGGCCATGTGCGGCTAGCTGCCGGCGTCCCTACATAAGCCCGCTAGGGGCTCATTTGTAAACTCTCCTTGTTCTTTCATGTCATGCGTTCCGAGCTGAGCCAAAACTTTGTTGTCTTGCATTATACTCGCACACAGAGCTCATGTTTGTGTTTGCATGGGTGTGTATGCCCTTATTCATTTCACATTTAGTATCAGAGCACAAGGGGGCGTGTGAGCAGTAGAAGGAGCAGTATTGGGCGAAACGCAAAGGGAACGCGCCACATGGCGCCACGCCGGCAGTAGCATGAGGGAGCGCAAAGCGACAGTACGTGAACGCCACAAGGACGGTGAGCTGCGCACAACAGCATTATCGACTACGGCGGCAACAACAGTAGCAGCAACAAACAAAGCAGTCGTGGTAGCTGCGGTGCCACACAGTAAGAGTAGTAGCGACAACGCAACTGCTCACAGCAATAGCAGTAGTGACAGCAATAGCAACAAAAGCAACGGCCACTGCTAGCATTTGTAGTCGCTGCACACGCAGTAGTAGCAACAATAGCAGCAACCATTGTGTCACGTAGCAACAGTAGGAACAGAAGCTATAGCAGCGCATTAGCAGTTGTAGTAGTGGCGTCAGCAGCGCCACGACATAGCAGTAGCAGTAGCAGCCATTGCACCCACGGCGGCAACAACAGTAGTGTATAGTAGCGACTGCAGCAACAACAGCAATGGCGACAACAACAAGCAGCGACGGAGGCAGTAGAAACCAGCAGCAACACCAGTGACGGCAGCAGCAAGCAGCAGCAACAGCAACGGTGGTAGCAGCAAGCAACAACAGCAGCTACTGCGCAGAGCGGTAGCAGCAGCAGCAACAAAAATAGCAAAAGCAGCAGCAGCAGTAGCAGAAACCCTAGCAGCTGCACCTGCCGCTACAACTGCTATTGCAGAAGCGAGGAGGGCTTTGTAGCCCTCCTTTAAGGGTCCCCGCCCCCTCGAAGGGGCCACCCCCAAGCCCCATCAGGGGGAATCCCTCTTAGGAGGCCCGTCGGCCCCGTTTGCCTCCCCCCTTCTCAAGGGGGCCCTTGGAGGGCCTTGTTGAACCCCTCCGAGGGGCCCCTCGGAGGGGCCCGTCGGCCCCGTCGGCCCTATCGGCCCCGTCGGCCAACCGACGGAGGGGGCGACAGCGGAGAGAGGTGGACCCCCCCCTCCCCATGCCACTCGCTCACTCGCTCACTTGCTCGCTCAGCGAGGGATCGAGCTAGAATTGCACAGGAGGGAGGATCAGACAAGCCCAAAACCCCCTCCCTCCATCCCCTGTTTTCTCCATTCCCCCAGATTTGGGGCAATCAAGAAAAGGGGGAGAAAAGAGAAAAAAACAAAGGGGGTACACCCGAAAGCGAGTGGAAAAGAGAAAAAACGAAAAAAAGGGGATGAGGGAGACAAGAGGGGAGAGCAAAGAAAAAAGAGATAAAAGGAGGGGACTGAGGGAAGAGAAAAAAGGGGAACACAAAGGGAAAAAAATATGCAACTACTACTGTCGTGACAGTAGAAGCTTTCATAGCAGGAATAACAGTGGCGGGTGGAGTTGAAACGACTACATAGTGAGGTGGCTACAGCAGCGCTTGCAGTTCCGCCTTCCCAGCCGACAGCAGACTGTGTGTCGACGGTGATCTCCATTTCGAGACGCATCGTGGACAGGCGTCTCCCAGGGGCCTGTGGATTGGTGCGTGCCGTTTACCCCATAGGATCGACGGCGGATTCAAGTCTGTCATCACTGAGGGCTGGGTTGTGTACTGCTTGGAGCAGCAGCCACACCTTCAGCCGCCACGCCTTCTGTTCTTGGTGCAATCTTCCCTCCATTAGGGGCAGCAGCATTAGTAGCCACAACTAGTTGGACTCCACACTCCGGGCGTACTGTGGTGGTGCAGCTTGTCTTGTCTTGTCACGTTTGCTGACCCCGACAGAAGTAGGTGCCCTCAGCACCTATCTATCATCTAGCGCACGAGATGAGTGCACGGACATTTGAGGAGTCGCCTTGCGCGTTAGCCCGCTATTATTGTGGTGATGGACGTCATGGTTAGCGTCGCTGCTAGATGCTCCCTCACGACTGGCATCCACCTTGGCTTTAGCATCGTCCAAGTCTGCGTCCTCCATAGCATATGGATTTGCCAGCGTTGGCAGATCCCATCGCTGGACCTCTGGCGACCATATTCACTGAGATCCACAACCTGCTGCAGAGGGTGTAGCGGCTTTGTGACCTCGTTGTCACCGAGCGTGTGTGTGCTACTAGTTCATCGACGACCTCTTTGGTCACATCTCCTTCATCCTCTCTTCCTTCCTCATCCGATGGTGTCCCTTGAGATCCACCTATCAGCAAGTCCCAGGCTGCCACCATCCTTTCGATCCTCTACTCTCTTGCGACTACGACGTCACCGCGCGATGACTTGCCTTCATGTAGTCGTTCCACTCGCGTGTCCTCACAGAGTCGGCGTCAGTGCTCCGCACGTTGTGCTCATGTACATTTTGATACATCCTCCACCTCCTCCGCTTATGGTGTTGTACCTGTCGAGGGGGGTGTGGTTACTGCGCATTACTTGTTGTGACCATAGCAACAGGATCGGTACTCGCGCCGGACCGTGGTGCCCGAGAGTCATCTCAGGCAGATTTAGGTGATACGAAGACATCAAAAGACCCGGAGTCTGATCCCAACATGGCATTCATGGTAGAGAATTGCGTGTCATCGAGCTAGAATTCCACGTCCGGACTGGATCCAGATCTTCCGCAGCAGTATATTACATCAGGAGGAGCGCAGGCATAGCGTCCATGGGCATTGCCACTCCCGGCTCCGACCGATGGCGACCCAGCAATGGGACAGGAGTCCCGTACAAATACGTCTATCGGACTTTTGGGGGAGAGTGTGCAGCAGACTCACACCAGTCCGGCGGAGGTTGGAGTACTTGGGACATGCATGTCATTGAGGTTGACTCCTCCTCCTTCTCTCTCAGCATGCGACCACTCATTCCACCTTGTATGACAGACACGAGCTGTGGTATGGATGCGACACTTGCAGATGCATTCAATGTTCCAGCGTCTCAGTACATTACGAGTTTGGTTGACCCCCAGGATGATGCAGCAGCACCGGTTCCATCGTCTTCAGCAGTAGAGATGCAGATGGAGCTGTACTCACGAGTTTTGAAGTCTGCATGTGCATCATCCAGTGAGGCAAATTTCATCCTACGCGAGGCAGACATGGGTCACCTCCACATGTCCGAGGCAGATTATGCTGACTTGCAGGAGCGTGTAGTGATGCTGCGAATGGAGGTGATGGCAGCGCGTGAGTGATTCTCAGAGGAGGGGAGCATGAGCACTATCATCGCGAGATTTCTACTAGCAGAACCTTGCACACCCATAATCAGGGAGGATCCTATAGCAGCTCTGAGTATGACATTTGATGAAGATACTACCATATAAGAGTTGAGCGTGCCTTCAGTTTCCGCCATTATTGTTCCTGACGACTCCGTCATCCCTCCTCCTTTTGCTGATGCCATCACGCACCTTCATCCACCCAACTCGGCTGCTCCATTGTCACCTTCGTCCATGAGTGGTGATCCGGTTCGTCGCTCCAGCCCTCTTCTTCTGGCCGTATACCCTTGTGCCTCAGGGTACTCTATCCCGCATCGGAGGCCAGCTCCGCCATTTCATCCACGCTCGCTTGTTGCTGGTCCATTCCCTTTCCTCCGGCATACACAGATGCATCGCGGTAGAGCAGAGAGAGGAGAGACTGTGAGTTGGGACCCTTAGTAGTCACACGAGGACTAGTACACTCCAGGTGATGCAATTGCGATATGAGGAGTCATAGCCGGAGACACCACTTTGTCTTTTAAGGAGGGAGCCGACTCGCACATGATAGGGGGAGCTATCTCTATATGATAGAGAGACTACATGATTCATCGCCCAGGATCTGTTTAGCTACGGCATTAACATCTCCATCAAGGACATCGCCGTCAGGTTCATCTGCCAGGGGGAGTGTTGTGTGGACCTCAACCTGACACGACGTTGTAGGAGATGCATGGCGAGGGGTCCATGCTCTGCTATGAGCATACTACAGCCGCACTCTATTGGTCGAGACCCAAACACTTGGTCAGTTGCACCACTGTCACGAAGAGACCATAGGGTCGTGTGTCTTGGTGTGTGGCCATACTGCGTGTGGCAGATGCATGCCATCTGGTTTGCTCATAGTGGTCGAGACCCGGACACGTGGTGAGGTACACCCGTGTTACGAGGAGACCCCCTATGATCCTATGTGTTGATTGATGATGCTATTGTGGTTGGCACACAGACATCTGTTCGATTGCTTGTAGTGGTTGAGACCTGCGCATTAGTACCGCCAGTGTCACGAGGAGACCCTCTTGCCGCCTGGCATGTGTATGGTGTACATTACACTAGTTTGTGTACGTGTACATGACTCTTCTCATGGTCTAGACGTGGACACTTGGTATGATGTGCCAGTGTCATGAAGAGACCTTAGATGGGCATCACTTGTGTATTTGTGTGTGGTTGACTGGTGCACATTGTGGTTGGCCATACGCTGTTATTCCATGCCTTCGTTTATTTTTTCTGGCGTGGACGACTACATCAGCCATGGGGAGTGTTGGTTTGTGTGGCTTCAACCCGTCACGACTCACGCCGATGGATTATCCATACACCCACGTTGGTGGTATGTGGTAGAGGAGGGCATGACGACACGACGGGCCTCCGGACTGTACCGAGACTTCTCCATGAGAAGATGCGTGAAAGCTTCCTAGTGACACAGCCGCCAACTAGGCGTGAGTGCCTCGTCAGACGGTGACGACAGTCACAAGTCGTGCACACAACAACGGGGATCTGGCTAGGAGACACAAGGCAAAGTGTCAGAACGCTTCAATAGCATTTGGAGAGAGAAATGACAAATGACAGGTCCATGGCATAAGTACCTGCCGCGACACACAGCGGGTGTCGCACGCAGCAGCACACGATCTGTCCGAAAACCGGCCCCAAACCACTGTTTTGGCCGTAACTTTGCGCAGACATGTCAGAATGCTGCGTCGTCTAAGCCTAGACATGCAAAATTACAAGCTGAATGCTAGGACTGGTCACATGCATGCATACAAAATCAAACGGTGGACACACAATGCAAAAACATGAAAATCGGGAGCACGACCAGTCCACCAATTAACTCCTGCGTCCTGCAAAAAACTGCACGAGGTCCAGGGCAGCGTCCAGAACTTTGGAACGGTTGTCGGTTAGCTCCAAGCTGGCAGTCCACCACCAGATGGCACACCGGTACCAACAGGGTCTGTATCAACGATCTGCACAAGGATGGACATGGTCGAGTACAGCAAACAGTACAGGTTGACAAAAACGCCACAAATCACAACAGTCCCCCGTGACCCGATGGTACGCATGTCCATACACGCGCACCACTGAAACAAGTACAACAACAAGTGCAAAGACAGATGTGACACGGACACAGACACACCCCACAATCAACCACTCTCAGGCAAGGGGTGAGGCCCAATAGAACGAATGGCCACCATAAAGGTTCCGCGTGCTAGTGCCTGCGTCAAGAAGTCAACACGATACATGTCAGTGCCAGCCCATATGACGGAGATCACGTATCGCTCCACCAGATCATGCACAAAGTGATTCTCAACTGCAATGTGCTTTGTGCAAGCGTGAAAGACACCAGAATTCTCCGCAATGGCAAGAGCACTCTAGTTGTCGCAACAAAGCACAATGACAAGTACAGACTGACCCAACTCAAGGAGTAGGCGCTATAGCCATACCGCCTCAGCATCCCCTACACCCACAGCAACATACTCTGCCTCCGATGAGCTACGTGTAATGCATCCCTACTTCCCGCTATGCCAGGGCACAGCGGTACCACTGAGCAAGAACACGTAACCAGTGCGACAATGTCCATTTGGGCTCTTGTACCAGTCACTATCAATGTAGCCGCCAAGGACCACCGAACACTACCGACGAAAGCAGAGTCCAAGGTACGGTATAGAGACCACGTACCGCACCACTCATATAGTCGCGTAAAGGGCTCTAGCGCATGGAGCCTGCAAAAACTGGGCAAGGAGGTTGACGGCAAAGGCAAGGATGTGTGGTAGTGTAGAGGTGCATCAGAGATCGGATGAGACAAAGATACAATGTCACATCCAGTGTCTCCCCCCTACTCTGTGGGATTTCCCACCTTCAAGGCATCCTACCTATCAGGCGTGAGAGGTATGGAGGTCGTGAACACTGCGCCGAGGAGGTCGCTGAAGCGCTCCCCCACAACATATGTGTATCGGGCCTTATGTAGCAATAGCGTCCGACGTCTGTGGTCTCGCACGATCTCCATGCCAAGAAACACCACTGCAGGACCAAGGTCCTTCATCCTATAGGCAGTCCGAAGGACAGCCTTGGCCTCCTTTACGGCCTCCAGTGAAGGAGACACAATCAGAAGGTCCTCGACATAGACCAGCATGGCGGCGAACTGCTCAGACGTCCGTCGGATGAAGCGAGAGGGATCTACCTCGCTCAATACATATCCCGCACGAGTTAGGGTGCCAGTGATCTCCTAGTTCCAACACCGAGGAGATTGCTTGATGCCATACAAGGACTTGCGCAAGCGCCAGACCTTGTCATCGTCCTTAAAACCAGGTGGTTGAGCCACGTAAATCTCCTCATCTAGAGAGCCATGGAGGAACACATTGTTCACATCCATCTGGTGTAGTTCCCAGTCATGCTGAGCCACTACACCGAACAGAGCTTGAGCTGAGGTCATGTGGCCGACAAGGAAAAAGGTGTTAGTGTAATTGATGCCCTTGATGTGAGAGTATCCCTTAACAACCAAGCCAGCCTTGTGACATTCCAGTGAACCATCGGGCTCCACTTTCTTGCGAAAGACCCACTTGACCTGAATAGTCTTCCTCACAGGTGAAAGGTCGACTAGCTCGTAAACTCCGTGCTCTCGGATGGCGCGAAGCTCATCCTCGCAGGCAGCACGCCAAGCGACAGCATCGTGTGATGGGAGAGCTTCCCCGAGTGTACCCGGGTCAGGCGCCATGAAGGGAGAGCTCTGCGTGGGAAGAGCACAACCCTCTGTGCTAGATCTGATGATCACAAGATCAGCTGCTGCATCACAAGCGATATGAAACTCGCGAGTGACAAGGTCGTGCCCTACGGGGCACGCAAGATGTACCTCTGTGTGCTCAGTGCAGACACTCAGGCCAAGGGCTTTTATGCCGGGATCACCACTCGCGATGTTGCAAGTGGAACACTTGGGTGCAAGACCTGACACTTGTTGGACGCTGGATTCAAATGATCCAAGACGACGGCCAGGCTCAGGTGAGTTACCTGGGCTTGAGGGGTGCACCTCCGGCTTAGAGACAGGCACAACCACATCTGGTGAGGACTGGGGCAAAGTAACTGGTGATGTCGTGCGAGGTGATGCGTGTGTGGGAGACACGGAAGTGGGTGTGACAGTAGGAGCAGGTGCCGTAGGCTCATGCATAGAGGCAGGAGTACCGGCGGACACAGGTACGGTCACAGGAGTATGCATAGGTACAGGATCATGGGTACCTATGGGGTACGAGGGAAGAGCGGTAGAAGCCGGTTGTGCTGGAGAGGTCTCTGGGCCGACAGCGATGATCGCTGTGACATCAAGATTTGATGACCGCAAAGTGGAGGGAGATTGAACGGACACATCAGCCTGGCGAGAGGTGCTCGCAGGCGCACACTCCCCCATCCATCAAGAAACCTCATACGTAGGCAAATGTGTGACGGACAGCAATGTGATCAATGTCAGATCACTGTAGGTGAGGGACTTAAAGAAGAGCACGTGAGGTGACTCAACGATGCAACGACGAGCAGGTTCCCAAAAACGCCAGGCCTTTGATCGCAGGGATATCCCGACGAAGGCACACAAGCGACCCCGCGGTGAGACCTTGGACCCCTGCTGGTCGTCAGCGTACCACACAGAAGCCAGCGATCCCTAGACGTGAGCGAGGCACAGGTCAGCTCGGTGGCTGAACCAGAGCTCATACGGTGTGACGTGGTCCAGAAGGGGACCATGTGGGAGGCGGTTCCAGACTTTAGTCATGTAGGGAAATTCTTCAAAGGCGAAGGACTTTGGGAGACCACACTCAGACCGCATAAAGCGAACCACATCCTCCATGGTGCGGTTCCAGCGCTTAGAAACACCGTTCTGCTGAGGAGTAGCAGGAGCAGAGACCTGGTGAAAAATCCCGTGCTCGTTGAATAAGCTATCCATCTCGCCAAGAAACTCGCCACTACGATCCGAGCGGAAGGTATGCAGCGTGTGGCGGGACTGACGCTCAGCCATCACTAGCCAGAGGCGCACCGCGAGAGTGGAGTCATTCTTCTGGCATAGGCTGTAGACCCACCGCATCCGAGTGAAGTCATCAGTCAGGGTCAGGACGTATCGACCCCGATCGGACAGAGACTCGACAGGAAGAGGACCAAGAAGGTCCGAATAGACTAACTCGAGAGGCCGAAGTGCGCGAGAACGGGAGTCAGGATAGGTGCAACGATGCATCTTACCCTAAGCGCAGAAGAGACAGTCGGTCTTGGGCGGCTTCTCAAAAGAAGCCGCCTCAAGACCGAGGGCGGGCTGTGTCCGAATGAGCCTCGACATATGGTCGGAGTCTACATGACACAGACGGCGATGAAGCAATCGCTGGTGCTCAGGAGAAAGAATGCCAGTGAAAAAAACACGAGGTGAAGGGGAGAGGGAGCAAGGAGGTGAAGTCTGAGAGACATGACATAGGTTATCCACAATAGAGGCACGAAGAACAACGCTACAAGTGTCAATAGCAATCACCATCGTGGAGATTGTAGTGTGACCCACAATGAGTCCCATCAGTGTGTAGGCACATACAGAAAGCAAACTAAGCTCAAGGTCAGGCATAAACAGCACTTCGGAAAAGATACAAGGGGTCACACGGACCATGGAAACACAAAACCCCAACACCCTGGACTGGCAAGGACTGACGAGAACCTGTGCAGACGGAACAAACAGACGTAATAGGGTCGAGAACAACGAAGTCACTACGACGACAAGTCATGTGATGAGTGGCACCGGAATTGATGATCCAAGTGCCACCAGAATCACGACTGGAGGACGTCACTGTACAACAGCCAATGGAACACTTGGCCTCAGACGAACGTTGGGCAGCAAGTGGGGAGGCATGACGAAGGGCACAAAGGTGAGACTCATGAATCCAATCGGTACATTCAGGCCCATCGTCATCACATGCCGGCCGTGCCCCCCCACACGAGTCATCCCGAGCCACAAAGACAGACAGAAAGACAATCTGTGAACCACCCGACAATGACAACACACGCGTACCTCCATGAAAGCAGAGTGCCAGAAGGTGTCAGAGCTCGGCGATGGTACGGTCACGTGGGTTGGTGTCGCCGCTACTCGCCGTTGGTGAAGTAGGAACTGCTGCACTTGTGGTCGCCACGTGCTCGGAGGATGTGTTGCTCGACGTAGAGTGTAGTGCGTGCGGAGCCTGAAGCCCACGGGTAATCCGCTTCCAGTTGAGCGGCTGCTTGCACTCGGTGTAGCGATGAGCGCCTCCACAGTTGTAGCAGAGAATAGATTGTCCACTGCTACTGCCTGATGACGACTGTTGTTGTGACTACTGCTGGCCCGAGCCGCGCCTCCCTCTCTCCTTCTTCCCCTGTGCTTTTGTTACGACACCATGTTTCTAAGTTAGTGTAATCGGGGTGGAAGAGGAAGAGGAGGACGTGAAAGAGGATAGAGAATGAGATTGAAGGAGGGGCATCGGTGGTGATGCAATGACCACTGTAGCAAGGGGAGTCTCCTGATGAGCCACGGCTGCCTCACGGGCGGAAGTCACCTAGAGGAAGAGCGGGTGCGCCAAGGGAAGAAGCTATAGTGAGGAGGAAAATTGTTCAAGCACGGCGTTGCTGTACCTCGTGAAGATGTAGGTCTGCTCAAGGCAAACTCCGAGCATGATCGTGCAGAGTGCCCACAGCTGTGTACCTCCTAAGGTCCCAAGGCGCGTGTAGATGCGCATGGCGCGTCGCCAGTAGTCGGCTACAGGCTCAGCAGGTACGTGATGAAGGGAGTGAAAAACATGAATGTGAGCGGCGTGGGTAGCGTGCGTCTCTGCAGCAAGCACGGATAATGCCAAGTCCCAGCCCCCGCATGGATCAGCGCCGGTGCCTGTGCCGGCCTCACCAAGGAACGAGCGGGAGTCTACGATGGTCTTGCGCGGCATGGCGTAAAGAAGTCCGCGCATTGCCCTAGCCACTGTCAGCACCTGTGCTCGGTCCATAGTCTGACACGGACTGTAGTAGTAGGGCCACACTCCCTCTGAAGTGGCCCAAACCTGGAAAATGATCTCCCATCAGTCAATACCGTCCTTGCTAACATACCGTGGAGGCGGTGTCTCGAAGTCCTTGGGTTTTCGCTCCGTAGGGAGAGCAACCACAGGTTGAGAAGGACGAGGGATGGGAAAGACACGGGGAAGAGGGAATTCGCTGGGGTGGAGGTCAGGCAACGATCGAATCTCGGGAAAACGAGATGTGTGTAGGGGCCGAGAGCTCGTCTGGAGCTGGCGGAGATGCTCCTGAAGCACACGAATCTCACGCTCGGGGTAATCGCCCTCCATGCCTGGCATATTTGGATCTTCATCCCAAGGATGAAAAGGTGGCGGATTGGCTCCAGCTCCTATCTCCGATGCTAGAGCTTACTGTTGTGTAGAGGGTGCGACACCGGCAGCTCCCTCGGAGGTCTTCCGTGGGGCCGTGGACTGACCCCGAATGAGCTCAGTGAGTGTACGGATGGCGTCAATCTACTCCCGCAGCAGGTGACGCATCTCCTCCTGCTGGCTTCGTAGGTCCTCAATAGCCTGTGAACGTGGACTCATGACCCCTGAGGAGGAAGAAGAGGGGTCTAGTATCCCCTTTCCCTTATCACCGGACAGAGCCATGTCACCGCTCATTATATGCCAACTTGGTCACATTGCGAAAACATTAGCATTTCTCAAATACTTGAAATACTAGCAACTTTTGACTCTTCGACCAAAAACTTCACTAAGGAAAGTGCTGACGTCTGCAGGTAGTTGCTAACCTCAACATGACCTGATGACATCAGCAAGAAAAAATGCCGATGCCAGTTCCCCTCCCTTTTCTTTCTTTTTTATACAACAATTGGAAATATTTTAGGGCATGCAGGCCCATGCAAAAACGAACATGAGCTCTGTGTGTGAGTGCAATGCATGACGGCAATAATTTGGCTAAGTCTGGAACGCTGAATATAAAAGAACAAGGAGAGAGTACAAATGAGCCCTTAGTGGGCTTATGTAGGGGCAACGACAGCTAGCCGCACCGGGCCTCGTCACCCCCACTGAACCCAAACGAGTCAACGGGGAGAACACACTGCGTACACCACGATTCCAATCACCGATGGTCTCCTCGAGGCACCGGAACAACTCTCGGAGTGCCCGGGTCTCGACCACCAAGAAAATACGAGCAGTGCTAAACAATCTTGGAATCAGCGTCCAGACATCACGCACGACTTTCGGAACATCGGAAGCATAAATGCAGCCACTGGGTCACCTCGTCGCACCGGTACAGTCCACCGGGTGTGCGGGCCTCAACCCGCTGAGAAAACTCTCCTAGCTCTCGACAAGCCCACGGGGCTACCGGAACGCATCAACCACGTCTCGCATGCGCTGTCGTAGGTGTTGGAGAAGTCTCGGTACCGTCCGGAGGCCCGTCGTGTCGTCACGCCCTCCTCTACCATATACCACCAACGTGGGTATATGGATACTGCATCAGCGTCAGTCATGACAGGTGGAAGCCACATAAACCAACAACAACCCTCGCGGTTGTTGCCCCGCTGCGCAGGGGGCGGCTTCTCCGCAAATTGCGTACGAAAGCTGTGTGGAAGCTCCGCAGCAGCTTCCGCTCGGTTGCTGATGCTGCTGCGCCGGCACCTGCAATAGCAGCCGCGCGGCTGCTTGCGCAGCAGTGGCAACAGCTACGCACTGCTGTTGTGCTGCAACGTAGCTGCAGATTGCTGCTGCAGCTGGTGCACGTAGCGGTTGCTGCCGCCGCGCGCTATTGTTGTGCTACTGCTGTTGCTGTATGCTGCTGTTGCTGCTCAATGCTGTTGATGCTGCATGCCGCTGCTGCCCGCCGTCTCCACCGCCGCTGCACAGAGCTATTGCGCGCTTCTCTTGCTTTGTACTGCTGCTACTGTGCGATGTTGTTGCCGCGGGCTGCTGCTCCTACTGCTAGTTGCCGCCTGCCGTGGCCGTGGCCTGCTTCTGCCGCTGCTGGAGCCAATGCCAGCAGCTGCTAGCGGCTGCCGCTTACTGCGGGTGTCACCTGCTGCTACTGGCGGCTACTGCTGATGCATTCTAACGTGGGTGATGTTGCCTGTAGTCGGGTGTCGTCGGAAGGCCCCTGTGGATCGGCAACAGCGGAGACGCTCATTGCTGCTGCTCTGTTGCATCTCTGCTGCGCAGCTCGGCGAGAAGTGTCTCACTACTCTCGTACCATGAGAAGATGCATGGAAGCTTCCTAGCGACACAGCCGCCGACTAGGCGTCAGTGCCTGGACAGACGGTGACGACAGTCACAAGTCGTGCACACAACGGCAAGGATCTGGCTAGGAGGCACAAGGCAAAGTGTCTGGTGCTTCAATAGCATTTGCAAAGAGAAGTGACATATGACAGGTCCATGGCATAAGTACCTGCCACGGCACACAACGGGTGTCGCATGCGGCAGCACACGATCTGTCCTAAAACAGGCCCAAAACCACTGTTTTGGTCGTAACTCTGCGCAGACATGTCACAATGCTACGCCGTGTGAACCTAGAGGTGCAGAATCACAAGCCGGACGCTACGACTGGTCACATGCATGCATCGAACATCAAACGGTGGACACAATGCAAAAACATGCAAATCGGGCCTGCGGCTAGTCCACTGATAAACTCCTGTGTCCTGCACAAAAGTTGCAGGAGGTCCCGGGCAGCGCCCAGAACTCTTGAACGATCGTCGGTCAGCTCCAAGCTGGTAGTCCACCACCAGACAACGCAACGGTACCAACAGGGTTCGCATCAGGGATCTGCACGAGTATGGACACGGCCGAGTGGTCACAGTAAACTGTGCAGGTTGAGAGGAACGTCACAAATCACAACACTCCAGCACCTAGGACAGTGCTCGCGATACTTGGTTGATGCGTCCCGGCAACCCTGTGGGCTTGTCGGAAGGTAGGAGAGTTTTCTCGGTGGGTTGGGACCCGCGCACGCGGTGGACTGTACTGGTGCAACAAGGAGACTCGATGGTTGTAGTAGGGCTTTCGATGTTCGGAAAGCCGTTTTGGATGTCTGAACGCTGAGTTTTTCTAGCACTGCTTGTCATTTCCTGGTGGTCGAGACCCGGGCACGTGGAGAGCTGTTCCCGTGTCTCGAGGTGACCGCGCATGTTGTTCTTGTGTTGTGTGCAGTGTGTTCTACCCGCTGTCTCGTTTGGGTTCAATGGCGGTGACAAGGCCCACTGCAGCTAGCTGCCGACGTCTACATAAGCCCACTAGGGGCTCATTCGCAAACTCTCTCTGTTCTTTCATGTTATGCGTTATAGACAGTCAAAAGTTTGCCGCCTTACATTGCACTCACACAGAGCTCGTGTTCCTGTATGCATGGGCCTGCATCCCTCAAATCATTTCCAATTTCAAATGCTGCACTGTCTACTTCCTCACGCGAGCTGTCATACCATTCACGATCAGGCTGGTCAAGACATGGGCAGGCAACTATTATTCACAACGATCTGGATCTGTTTGTCCTTAAGGGAGGAGGCTCAGCCCTGATATCGTACACCTGACACACAGGACCAAACCGACGCTCTACCCCACAATGCAGAGCAAGCAGGTGACTTTTAAGTGGTCACGTCAGCCGAGTGGACAACAGACAGGGACCACTGATAGTCAGCTGTTCCATTTGCAAGGCAAAGGCTTACCCCCCATCTTCCGCTCCCCTCCACACGGACACCACAATCATGCTCTGGCCCTTCCACGTGAGCATGAGGGCACCGTTGTGTATGGTCATGCCGCACCCGGGAGGGCACTGGCTGACGCTGTCCATCATGGCCGCCTGCGTTTGCCGCGTCATCGGCTGCAGCGCAAACCCGCCCCTCGCCAGCCTGGCGCTGAACTGGCGCCAGCTCTCGGGGTGCACCACGCGCTGCGAGCCCTCGCCCGCGACGGCGTTGAGGATGATCTGGCCGAACTGGCACTCCTCATACCACAGGATCTCCTGGAGCGAGCCGCGCGCGAGCTCGTCGTGGCAGTTGAAGAAGTTGCACATGTAGTCGAGGCAGTTGCTGAAGCGCACAGAGTACTGAGGCACGTTGCCCTCCCAGTCGGCGTCCACCACCACCACTGCCTTGGGCTTCAAGCCGTAGATCCACTGCCATGAGGGAAGGGAAGGGCAGGACGCAAGCGAGAGTGAGAGGAGGTGAGCAACGGTTGACGCTTGAGAGAGTGACGTACGGCTGCGACTCCCAGTCAGCGTCTACAACCTCCAACTTTGGGATACTACGACTTACGGCTTAAAACTGCAGGCCCACTGCTTGCAGAATAAGAGGGGAAACCGGGGGGGAGCAAGAGGGTGAGAGTGAAACGAGGCAAAACGACAAGGTACGGGAGGGAGAGGAAAGGGTGGCAGATCTCCGTGGACAAGAGCCTCCTAGAGAACTCCTCGACCTCGCACATTCTGTAAAAACCCTACCGCCCTATCAGCGCTGATGCAGTCCAGCCCAGGCAGTAACAGGAGAAGGTCAAGGAGGTGGGCAGGTGGAGTGCAAGCAGAGCTGACAGCAGAGGTGAGGTTTTGACCACGCAGCAAAATGAACTGTCACGGGCAAGAGAAGACTCGCTCACACGCAAACAGTGCAGCCGTGTGCACAAGAGCAGGAAGACAAGAAAAAGCAACCCCAAGGTCATGCGCTCCGCCATGCGGAGGTGAAGAAAGCCAAGCACAGTCTGTGCTTGGTCCGTCAGAACTTCGGTGAGACCTCCGTTTCCGTCGCATGAGAGACACTGGGAGGCCGTAGAACTGCAGCACAGGATCGGACTTCGTCGCCCCATGGCCATCGAGGGGAATTCTGCCGAGGCTCTGGCGGGCTGGGCCACCAGATTGGTTTTTGACTTTGCGCAACGCCTTTCAGTCGCCGGCATCCGGGACGGCTGTGCAGAGCAAGGATGCTGTCCTCCAACAGGTTTTCGCATGCAAGCCTTCCCACACCTTAGCTTCCAGGGGCCCCTTGCCCATCTCCAACCTGTGCTGTGGAGAGGCGGAGGACACACGGCTGTAGTGGTCATGGTGGCAGGGCCTTGCCCGAAAACTTTCTGTCTCTTCCCTTCAGTGGATGTGGCTTGTACCATGTCTTGCTTGCCGGGCAGCAAAACATGCCCGGGGGTGGTGAGGGGGGAGGGAGTTCGAAGGGAGAGGGAGAGAGANAGGCAAGAGAAGGAGGGGGGAAGAGAAGAGGTAGGAAGGGCGAGAGGGAGTAAGGGAGGGAGGGAGGGTGAAGAGAGTCATGAGAGTGAGAGGGAGAGAGGTGAGGGAAGGGGGGTGGGGGAGGGGGGGGAAGAGGGAATGCGAGCTTCAAGGGGGAAAAACATCAAGGGTGGGGAGGGGGGAGGGGGGTGGGGAGGGAGTGCGAGCTGTTGAAAACAAGTCCAAAAGGGCACCCTGTGCGTGTTGTGAGGTTTAGTGTCTGGTATGGTGTGAGGTTTAGTGTCTGGTGTGGTGTGAGGTGTAGTGGCTGGTGTGGTGTGAGGTGTAGTGGCTGGTGTGGTGTGAGGTGTAGTGGCTGGTGCTATGCTGACCACCCTACTCGGTGATCGACGATCGAGGTCGACGATTGATCTTCATCTCTTGAGGCAAGTGATCGACAATCGACAATCGACGAGGACACAAAGTGCTCAGAATGGGCTTAAACTCCAAAGCCCCCTACTTTCTTCCACAGCTTCTCCATTGCCACCCTTAATCCTCACCTCCATCCATCTTCAAGACATCAAACCTTCATCCATCCACACTAGTGGAGTCCACATTGTGGAACCGGGTTCACTACCTAAGTTTTATGGGTGTGTCCCCCGCCCAACCCTGATGTGGGCCCCAAAAAAATGCGAGCATGCAGTCCTGATCACATCCGAGGGACCAAAAAAACACACAATTGCGCTACCAGACTGCCTGCGCGTCAGTTCAGATGCGCAGGCAGTCCTGCAAGTCTCTATCCAGAGGCAGGAGCCACCTGCACCTCTTGACACGCAGGGGCCACACCGCCTGCGCAGTCCACCACCCCCCCCCCCCCCCCCCCCCCCCCCCCCCCC
>SZWC01013653.1:10509-34474 GCA_023375785.1 Penium margaritaceum | reverse complement strand
ACCACACCACACCACACCACACCACATCACACCATATCCCCACTCCACCCAACCACACCCCACCACACCATACCACACCACGCCACACCACACCAAACCACAACGCACTGCACCACACCACACCACACCACATCAAACCATACCATACCACACCACACAACCACACAACACCCGACACCCATTGTACACCATGCCACGACATGCCACACCACACCATACCACACCACACCATAGCACGTCACCAAACACATGCACATACGCATATACACACACACACACACACACACACCTACGCACACATGCATGCAAAAACATACGAACGCAAGCAGACATGCATGCACACATGCACGTAATGCACGCACAAATGGAATGCATGCATGTGCGTACAACACGCATGCATGCATATAGGCATACGTACTATCTTGACAGTAGTAGCAGCTTTTGCCTCACTTTCAATGGCAACAAAATCCCCGGTCCCATCAGCTACGGCTACATAGATGTGGATGGTGATTTAGACACAAGAGGATCAAAGAATACATTTATGTTGCTCATCGGATAAGGTGCCATGAGCTGAGATGGAAGAAGCAAGAATGTGTCACTCTCTCCTCCACTACATTAGAGTATATCAGCTTGAGTGAATTAGCAAAGGAAGTAGTTCAAATACGTACGTTTTTGGTAAATCTCAGGAATAAACCAACAAAAACAACCAACATGTGGTGTCACATCAAGAGTGCCATTGGTCTAAGCAATAATGATGGGTTTCACCCATTGACCAAGCACATTAACATGGAGTACCAATTCATTCGTGGGCTCATGGCAAAGAAGGCGGTGTAGATCAAGTGTTACCCTTCAAGCATGATGTGGCCCAAACTCGTGGTCAATCCATTGGTACATTTTCACTTGTAGCACATGAGGGGGCAATGCGGACTTGTGCGATGTTCATCTTGTAGTCTGGGAGAATAATGGACGTGAGAAAAAAAGTGTCCAAAGTACCCGGCTTCATAAAAATCACTCAAAATTTCTATTGCATGGAATCTGCTCCACATGTTTCAACAAAAGTTATTGAACTTAGCTTGGATCCTATTCGAGTGAGATGTGGATATTTAATTTTGGGCGTCATGCATCTTGTTTATGTTACATCAACAACAAAACAAATGGCGAGTATCATATTTAGAGAGGAGGAGAACGTTCAAGTCCAAAAGGTAGCTAAAGGAACTCCAAGGCAGCCTGGTATCTTTTTTTACAAGACCATTGACTAGGAATGTGGTGGTGAAGAAATTTTACTCACACGTGATGATGAAATTCATTCACATCATTAACTCAAGATTGTGCTAAAAAAAGTGTAAATTTTTGTTCCCTTAGCCAAGAAAGGCACATAAGGGATTTTTAGATAGCTTTGACAAAGTGTTTTTCTTGCTAAAGATTGGATTAAGATATTTGGGTTCTCTTGTATAATTTTTCTGGTTGTACAATATCTATCTCTGTGCCTTATGCAACTATTTTTGACAATCAATTGGTCATGCCTATGGGGCTTTTGGTGAGGCTGATCACCTCCTTGAGCCTCACTCCAATTTCCATAAGAACTGACTTTTGATCATCTCCTTTGTTAAGAAGATTCAAACATGTTTGACTCATTTTGAGAAATATCTACAGAAGTACGATTAATTTTTTGATATTCATATCATCTTTGGCTAAATTTCATTAGTGCTGGAATTTTGCAAAGAAGAACATTGACATTCTAAAAATCATTTAAACTCTTAGAATATTTTCCTGAAGTAACCACTCACAACATGACACTGAATATTTCACTCAAATAAAGCCTGAGTCTAGGGCCTCAAGTGTACCATATGATTGTTTCCATACTCGTAGAAAATGTTCAACAATGTCAACATTTTCTCAAAGTATTCTTACTGATTATTTCCATTTACCCAAGTGCCCCAAGTTCTTACATAGTCCACTACTCCACAGTCTCTACATGTTCTCTCTGTACACTCTAATGGATATAACAAACGCAACGTTTCTAATGCCCATATTTGGCATTCTGGGTAATCGTCTAAGACTCAACACTAAAAGAATGTCATAGGAAAACATTGTAGAGATTGTCCAGTTCAAACATGCACTGCAAAATTTCCATAAAATCAGCGATCGAGCGCTAGTATGAGTGCAACTCTATGTACAAATTTGGTGATTGATGTCACATAATTGTGAATATATTTTGTCCGTGATATAGTCGACTGATTTACTAAGTGTTGATGAGTCAGATCCATCTACCAATGGTGTTCCATCTTCAAACCGAAAAGCAAACCACGTGGACGAATCAGATATTCAATTGAATTCTTTACACCTTATGCAAACCTTGTGGGGTTGATTCGACGGCAGAAATCCCAATAGGAGAATTACGATATATCTTGGAGAATTCCACCAAACTAGGTGATATCCTGTTAAAAGTACTCTATGGCATACTTCCTACCAGACCACCAAGATTGCATAGCCCGGACTACATTCAGGCAATTGACATCCATGGCCGTAAAGTCTCCAACACTAGGCAAAAAACATGTCACACCCGCACAAAGACACACATGGAAATGAATGGAGCAATGGAGTGATATTGCTATGATGAAATCTTTAGCGACGACGATCGTATCCTACTCAACTCGGCAAACATTGAACTGCATGGACAAAACGTTACGAGGTTTAAATTCTCATGGTTGGGACCGTTTGAGATCAAGCAAGTCCAAACTCTAGTTGTTGCACAACATTTTTTAGAAAACAGCCTAGTGATTCATCCAACCTTCCACATTAGTAAGCTGAGGATTCATTGGTTTCCCAATGAGGAGTGGCTTTGTAGAGATGTCACTTCACTACCTCTAATCCAAGTGGACGGGGATACGAAGTACGTCACTGAGGACATCCTTAGAGATCAAAGATGTGGGTAAAACCACACATATCATCAATTAGAAGGGATATGGAGAAAGTGCAACAGCTCGGAACCCTATGAAAATCATCATGGTTACTGTAGGTGTCACTAGCCTTCATCATCTAATGCACGGAGGCATCACAAATCAAAGGGAAAGGGGAGAGTTGTATGTCCTCTACGTACATGAGTTTGTAAACTCCAAAAATATGCATTTGTCTTTATACATTTGTGGCTCAAAACAAGTTTCATGGTTTTTATGCTGCTAGACAAGGACATTCTGGCCATCTACTCCCACCTTTAGTGTTCCATTTCTGAAGGCTAGGAGAATTTCAACCTATTTTTTGTATACATGACAAAAACTTCACAAGCCATATCAATTCGTCTATCTTGTTAGGTTAAATGATTGATGGCGCTATAAATTCCCAATGACTTGCCTCAATGTTCTTGAAACCCCCAAGTTCTTAGTGGAGCTCCTTGAAGCAACCGGTCATGATGTGGTTTTGCACGCATTGCTTGACTGAAGTTCACAAAACCCATAGTATGCCCCATCTTGATTCTTGGTACTCTGTATATGTGCTCAACATGTATAAACCATGCCATCAAAAAACACTTTTTATTAAGTAAAAGCCTTCCAGTTGTTGCAATTATTCTACTTGTCTTCTTCTTTGTACATCATTCATATGAACCATACACGTTGTGCTCAGTGTAACACCAGACGTGTTGTCACAAGCCTGGCATGCTTCAAGCATGCAAGACTCCAAGTATACTTGATTTCTTCTCTTTTCACTTGTGAATATGCACTCAACAGTTCTGGAACTTCTCATTGAAGTACAGTTATTGTTAGTGACAAATTACGTGATTGTCACAACTTTTTAATAACCATCCTTCACTTTCTAACTTCTTCCTTATCAATGCTCTTTGCCCTTTTGCAGCAAAATGTGGGACCAAAATGGAATTTCTTTACGAATATAACCCAAGGAAAACAAGTGACTGATAGCATTAGGCATTTTGGATGAGACGCATGACGGAGAAACTAAGACGATCGTCATAGGTCATGGTTGAAAAGATGCAATCCAATCATACTCATGTCACATTATTTTTCCAAACTAGAAGCATGAATCTAGTAACATTATAAGAGTGGATGAGTGCCATAATCATCTTCTCATTTTCGCACTCATCGTGTCAAAAATTTAGCTATGGGATATTCTCCAAATGTGAGTCGAGTTAGATTCTAACATCTTTGTATTTTCTAAAAAATCTACCACCTTAAAACATGTGCCTCAAGCCCTTGACGTACACAACCAATGTTTGAATACCACTTTAGCCGGTTAAAAGATTTACATGTCACGTTGTTTATGCTTTGCTTCAAACCGCCTCAGATCATCTTTGCTCACGGGGGTTTGATCATCGCGTACTTCGTTATGCAAACTATGTGATAACATAAGCATACATATGCGCAAGTCTGTGAATCCTTGTCAGCTCGAACGCTATTGCATCAAGTTCACGCACAGTCAACCACACACATGAGTGGTTTCTGTCATTAGGTTATTTATGAATATCTTGTATTGATTGCATGAGTCTTTTGCTCCCATGAAGATGAGGAATGAAGAACCTTTGTACGTTCTTCACAATTTTTGGTGTATCCTCACTAACCCTATAACACATGAGTACCAATGACATGGTTAAGTCCCATTGGGATGCACAATGTCAAAAATGTCTTGTTAGTTTGGAGGAGGATGTTAAAATCAAGTTTTTTATTTGTTTTGTGTGGTACACTTTCATCAATATGTTGTGGTGACACTTCCTCCCGCTTTGCAAGGAACATCCATGTGACCAGTTTACAGGGCATCCTTTTGAAAGGTGTCCATGTCTACACGACAATTTTACATGTCATTTTGGAAATGATCTCTTCTAGTGACGTATGCATCCTTTGGTTGGTCACTGTGCATGCTAGCCACGCCGTGCCAGTACTTGTTGAAGGTCTTTGTACTTGCTAGTTGCTAGTTTCTAGTGTTTCCAGCCCATTGTTTCCCCCTTTGACCATTAGTGACTCGTGTGCGGGGAGGTGCCACCCTTTTGTAAGGGTGGCACCTTCTCGCAAAACTGTCAATACCTGTAGCCCATGATTTGGACACCATTCTCTTTGTTACAACCACGTATTCATGACCATGCCAAAACATTTTCAGCACTCGTGGGTTAGTTTCCTAGGCCAAGTGGATTCCCTCAAAGCCCATGTAACTTGCATGCTAGCCTAATCTTAGGATTGTGACGCACCAAGGCCCTAAGACATGGTTCTTGAGCACACTTGTTTTCATTTCAAGATATTGCATTCATCTCTAAAGGAGGCAAGTTTGGCCATATGGCACACACAAACATTGTCAAAGTCTGTCATAACAAACAGTAATGCTCGAACCATCATCCCCGTATTCCCATTCAATGCTGCATAGGATGCCTCTCACATCCTTGCCAAAAGCACGTATTTCTTACTAGGTTAGATGAGACAATGGATCTCAACGTCTATGAACTTCATCCACGAAGAAAATGTTTACGAAAATTTGATACACAAAACAGGTAAACCATGGTCATAATCTATACACTACAAGTGATAATAACACCTTTTGTGTATCAATTCTATGTAGCAGTTATAAAATATTGGCAGATCACATTCGGTGATCATGTGAACGTAGCAACAAGTTTCTATATTTTGTTCTATTTCTTGTTACTGAATACAAGGGTTCAATCTTCGAAACCTTTTACACTTTTTTATCTTGAAAATCTTTGTTAAAATTTTTGTGTCCATCAAAACATAGGAGACCCACATCCCTTTTTATACAAGGCAATGTAAGAAAATGGATCCCGTGAGTATATGTTGGGATGTGCTTGCCAATTCAAAAGTTATGTTGCTTCCATGTCTTGACTATTGTAGACATTTTATGCTCCCATTCAACAGAATTTTTTAATGTGCCTCCTTTCACGTGATTTTAGAGGATGTCACCCTCATTAAAAACATGTGTCAAACAACTGCGAGCAAATTCAATGGAAGTTACTTCCCAAAGACAATTACACTTGCATGTGGACATGTATATATATCAATCCATCCTTAAAACAAAGAGACTTGAAATTTCTCCTCACAAGCTATCGGGTCAATGGAGTATGACTGAACTACACCGTTCTTAAAAAGGGCATCCATCCATGGTTCAAAATTCATTTTGATCTTTCAAGCACTTCAAGGTATCTAAAGGGTTTTATTTTTGTGGTCTCTTTCATAAAACGATAATGTTCCAGCAACAATGACAAGATGTTCAACATGTAAACCAATACGAAGTTACTAGTGCCACTCTCTTTTTTGCATGGTTGGAATCAAGCCACACATCTCTCTAAGAGTACGACGTGCATCAGAGATGTTATGTGTGAATTACATCCCAAGTTAAGAAATTAATCATTTTAAATTTACAAAGGATCCCTATGATTTGTTTTTTTTTAAATCAATTTTTCAATGAGCTCTTAAAGCTTTCAGTTTTCAAGTTTGGGGGAGTGACCATTTATCACTAGAATTCTCAATATCTTTTGCAACATCCACGTTTCACACATTAATCACGCAACACCCATCTTTGGAAAGTTTTTGCTTCTTTACTAACATTTTATCCAGCAAGCATGAAGAAAAATGCGCTATATCCAAGTTAACATGCTATGTCTACACGGCATGCCTTCTAGTGACAGTATGCTAACGTCATCATGCATGAGAGAAATCACAAATCCCCCCTTCAACGGGTTTGTGACCATTCTCACAAAGGTTTGCAACAGTTTTGAGTGGGGGACCAGAACACCCCATGTGTTGGAAGGGAACCTGCTCAGCCATGCTACCACGGAGTCTAGCGGGAGCCTGTGTAAGAAATAAAACCCTAAAACGCCAAATGTAGGTTGGGATAGGGTTTGAGAGCAGTTTGCATGTATGAAAATTGGCTTGCTTCTTTGGATTGTTTTCAAAAATGGGCGTTGTTTCTCGATCTTGATCGAGCGATAAGTCTTTCTTTTCTGACTCACAAACCCCCATTCGCGGATTGTAGGGTTTAATGTTTGTGTTAGATCCACCTGTATAAACATAGAGAAGCCTAAAAAGAATCCTCTTATCGCTCGATCGCGATTCTTGCAAGGAGGGGTGTGGGAGGGAGTGAAGCGAGGGGGATGACACATCACCCACTTGCTTCGCCTGATGCACGACTTCTGTCACCAATCGGGCATGGCTACTCAAATGGAAAGGCATTTTTTAAACTTTTTAGATATGGCGCTAATTTTGAAGGTACAGATATCTTACGCTTTTGTTGACGGTTGCGCAGATACATTAGCCATTTAACCATTTCCACTCTATGCTAGTTGAGTATTCTCAAACACACACACACACACACACACACACACCTGCACACACACACACACACGCATGCACACACACACACACACACACAGGCATGCAAGCACATACACATGCATGTATGAATGCATGCATACAGGCACGTAATTAACGCATGCATAGACACATTCGTGTACACAACAGGCACGCATGCATGCATGCATGCATGCATGCATGCATGCTACCCCGATAGTAGTATGAAATTTTGCCTTACTTACAATGGAAAAAAAATCCCCATTATCACCACCTGCGGTGACATAGATATGGATGGTGATTTGGAGAGAAGGGGATCAAAGGGTGGATTTACATTAACTCCAGTAGTTTAGCAAAGGACGCAATGCGGTTATGTGACTTGTTGGCCAGTCTTAGGAAGCAACCGACCACAACAATAAACATGTCGTGTGACCACATTAACTCCACTGGTTTAAGCAAGAATGCTGGGTTTTACCTATGAAACAAGCACATTGGCATGTGGGACCACTTCATCCGTGAGTTCACGATGAATATGGTGGTGCAGATCAGGTGTTACCATTCAAGCATGGTCAAGTCATTGATGTATGATCACTTTTATTACACGAGGGGGAAATATGGACTTGTGCACTTTTCATCTCGCAGTCTAGGCAAATAATGGGCGTGAGGGAAAAAACCCGAAGTACCTGGTCTGATAAAAATTAGTCAGCATCTTAATTCATGGAATCCACTACATAGATTTCTGCATAGGTTATAAAAATTGATTTGGATCTTGTTGGAGTGGCATGAGGCTTTTCAAAGCTTGGACTTCATCTGTATTCTTTAAGTGACGTAAACAACAAGATAGAGTGCCTGGATCATTGCTTAGAGAGGAGGAGAACAACGTCGAAGGCTGAAAGGTAGATAAAGGATCTCATAGGCATCCTAGTAATTGTTTATGCAAGATTATTGAGTATGCATGTGGTGTTGAAGAAAGTTTGCTTACATGCAGTCATTCACACCATTAACTTAAGAGTGTGTTAGAAAGGAGACTTAAGATTTGTAAACTTGTGCTCCCTTATCCAAGAAAGGCACACGAGGGCTTGTAAAATAGCTTTGAAAATGTTTTTTCTCACTCTAAAGTGAACAGAGACATTTGGGTTGACTTGTATCATTAATATGCTTGCATAATATCTATCTCTATGCATTATGCAACTCTATGTGACAATTAGTTGGTCATGCCTAGGAGAATTTGGGTGAGTTTGATCACATCCTCAAGGCTCACTCTAGTTTCCCTCAACACTGGGAACCATTCTTTCGTTGAGAAGATCACAATATGTTGGACTATTTTTGAGAAACTTCCACAGAACTACTATAAATGTATTGATATTCATAAAATCTCTGGTAGATTCTCATTGATGTTGGAATCTTACAAAGAAGCACATTGATATTCTCAAAACACTTGTAGTTCATTGAATAGTGTCTTAAAGTAGCCACAACATGACATTGACTGTGTCACTCAAATTGAGTGTCTAGGACTTCAATTTTACCGCTCTCTTATTTCCGCACTCATAGAAACCTGTTGAAAAATGTCAACACACTCTCAAAGCATGCTAACTAATTATTGATAACTACCCGTTTGCTCCCATTTCTCAGATTGTACACTACTCCATAAATTCGACATGTCCCCCATGTACACTTCGATGGGCATAACAAATGGAATGATAGTAATGTCCATGCTTAAGGTTTTGGGTAATTGTCAAAGAATTAACATTAAGGAGGAATGTAATAGGAAAATCAGAGGGTCCCATATGGAGATTGTCCCATAAACATTCACCTGAAAACGTCCATACCATTAGCGATCAAGCCCCTACATGATTGCCAACGTACGTATGATTTTGGCAATTGATGTCCTAGAATTGTGAATAAGCATTGCCCGTTTACCGATCTTGCAACATTATCATGGCATGTTAAAAACCATATACTAGGTTGTGGATTGTTTGTTGTACACTTCCTATCCATCGTACCCCAGAATTGTGTTATGGTCAACTTTCCCTGGAGAGATATCATGTTTCCTACCACTGTCAATGTCTTTTCATCGTTGTGGCTTTTGTTGCACAAAATTTGGGCAATGGCGATGCTGACAAGCTGGTTGCATCTTACCCAATAATGTGCATTGAACATGCATTAGGGATCAATTGTGTTGCTTATAGTCAAAGACAAGTTTGTAAGGAGAAGGGAACAAGTTTCAGCTTGTTGTGGTGGGTTGATAGTTGAGTTCACATGTGGAAAAAACCTTGGAGCATGCTCCCTTCTCTTGTTGTTGCTATAAAGGCTTAGAGAAGTGGTTCCCACACAACTTTGACAACGTGGCTAAACGTTTGCAAAAAACGTGGGTCGATTTTTGTGTAGTGGTAGTCCCTTTCATAACCATATGAGAATCTATATTTCATACTTCAACCGAGTTGCTACATGATGCAAGCAATGATGGGAAGATGGCGACCTTGCCTCTGTTCGCATGCATTAAGGGAATGTGGTTGCGACTCGTGGACACATCTTTCTTTTCCTGCAATGGACGTCCATGGATTTTTCATTTGAAGCTTCAACCAGAATTCATTACTGCCACAACGCTGAACCTTTGATACATTATTTTGTACCAGTACGAAAGCAATCTACATCAGCACCTAGCTGTCCTGTGTCTTATGAAAAATAAAAGGAAGTTGAGTTAACAGCGAAAGAAAACATGAAAGTAATGGTTAACCACCTTAACCTTTGATCGGCATTTAGTTTCACTTCTGGGCAGCCAGACGAGAACGAAATGTTGTTGCAGGTTTCGACTACGGTGAGGCCAGTGCGATGGTACCTAGACCGGCTCTAACTTGTGGTCAAGTTGTCTTGCCCGTATCCCTCTGTNTGGTCAAAGCATCTCTCGGTGAAACTGCCTTGTGCAGAAGGGGGGTGTCCGGGACGGGGGGGTTCTTGCGAAATGATAACTGCACAATCAGCATATCGGTATTTCTATAGATTAGGCCCCCGTAACCTGTACTGGGCCACCGGATAACGGCTTGATGTCTCGTGGGAAATACCCACCTAATCATCCGCCGCATCAGTTGCGAAACCCACTGGCAGGGGTTGAGCAGTCCAGTCTCGAGGCCAAATCTCCGATTGGTAACATCCCATTCACCATAACCATTGAACAATTATTTTTAGAGAATTTCAAAAGGCTGATTTGGTTGGTAGTTTGATAGCAGGGAAAGGTCCGAATCTTTCTAATCGATGGTTTTCAGTGGCGCAGGTAAATATATTTCGTTCTGAAAGGAATTATTTTGTTTCCCCGTTTTTCGACAAGCGATACTATGCCGAGCGCTGCCCCTTGCGTGATTCGGTCGGTCGCCGTGAACAGTGAGGGTTCTACCGAAGAACCAAATTCAGTAGGATTCTAAAACGAAGACACACAAATAACGTTCTAGAGAATATTACACAAACAATAGTTTCTTTAAGAGCATGTCCAAAAGAACACGGATTTGCAGGGACGCAGAAAGTGCCATATTTCAATAATAAAATGCAAATATTGGAAGTTTTTGGAGGTGCATGCATAAATAGAAAAATTCATATATGACACCTTTGAGAAGGGCACACCAACACGACAAGTGTTCAAAGGAGGTGATGCGTTATCATCTATAACTAAAAAACAAAATGGATGTCAATCATTTTAAAAAGGAACTCTTGTAAGGGAAACTATTCTTCAGTATTTGATGGGATTTTATTTGGAACTTAAAACATCACATATGATCAAATCTATAGCTAGAACACAAGGTAAAACAAAAGATACATGTGTCCCCCCCCCCCTAAAAAATGCAAGGAAGGGGCCAAATAGTGGGAGAGGGGGGAAAGGGCAAATGATGGTGAAAAGGAAGAAATAATTGTGAATTGAAAGTCGTGTGCCCTCTCCCTCTCATCCCCGTAATATCATTCATCAACATCGTCCTCGACCTGCTCCTCATCCATCCCAACACAAGGCCTAGTCATACTACTCGCCCAAGACATTGAACTAGTCCTTACCCTAAAAAACGATACTAGGGCTAGAGGAATAATACAAGGGCAAGATGGCATGAACGAAACCGATTTATTCATTCATTGGTCGCAACTGGACTATAAGAGAGCTCAATGGTGAGGGAGCCAAGTTTTCTCGAGTTCCTCTCACCCTCCGTCCTTCTTGTCATTTCCCTCACCCACATACAACATACCACCATACCCACCCATCTTTAAAGCTTTTCTATGGGAGGGTCCTGCCCGAGGATTGACTTCACACTTCATAATCACAATTTGTTCATCTAATGATCAAATTCTAGCGTGTCGTTCATTTTCTCATTGCAAGGTTCCAAAATCAAACCCTGGAACAATTTTTACATCAATAACCTTTAAAAATTCACATGCAATGATGGGTTGGTGAAGTTGCACACGGTTTTATGGAATACTCTTGAAATACTTGTTTTTTTTGGTGTAATTTCTGAAAGTAAAGGATTTTTACTGTCATACATTTTGCATAACCTCCTAAAAAGCCTCATTTTGAGTGCCTTTCCCTAAAATTGTAATTACTTAACACCTTTAGAGAAAAACGTCATCTTCATGTCCCCCTCCAAACATTTGTCATATTCTTTGCCCTTAAAAACATATGCTACTTTTGCGCATGTTTCTTCAAACCCGAGGAAAATTGCATTTCCTTGGATTTTACCACAACATGATAGAGGGTTACGTCCTTGTCCACCTATTCTAGGCTCACGTGGATGATAGGAGCATGCGGTTAGAGGGACCATTTGGATTGCACAGCATACACCCTTGTGGTCACTAAACATTGTTCAGATTAAGGGAGGGGGCGATGACGAAGTCATTGCATGCTTTAGGGTAGCAAGGGGATCTCTTGCTACCATAACATCTTTTATGTCCAGCAACCATGCCTTATACACTTGGTTGAGCAGAATCAAGACATGTAGTTGAATCTCATTGAAAGTACAAGTTTGGTACTTGAAACAACAAATGTCGAAGGAACACACATCAATGCTGACATAACTCTTGGTCCTTAACAAGTGCATAATGTGTTGCTGGAACTTCAAGGTTGTAAAATCAAGGATCTCGGCACAACCACCATTGCCATAGTGAAAGGAATTCATCATGTAAGAGTGTCCTCCTTCTAAGCTGGCAGGCCATCAAAGGCTTACACAGGTCTTGGAGTGATTGACCTCCTCCTAGGGTGGTGGATCGGCAAAGATTATATGCATCTATGAAGAATCTTAAGAATCATCCTCAATCCACATTCGCACGCAAGTGTCAGGCTTATAGGGGTCTGGGAGGGACCTCTGATGGCTTGTTCAATAACTCCGATACTCAGGCATGAAGCCTTCCACTTGAAGTTGGGGATTACAATGGAGATACTAGACGTATTGAGATGATATTATACAAAAACTGGTAGGACCTTCTTTCATACTAAAGGTCTAGGCAAGTTGAGCAACAAAATTCAAAATTGTAGTGGGTATTTCACGTATAATATCACCACTACCTTTCTCTAAAGAAGATTCCATCAAGTACAAGCTTCTTATAGTTATCATATTTGACACATGCCTTTGTTAATCCAAGAAGAAGCTTCCTCCTAAAAGAACTTTATTAGTTCTTCAGATGGGACTTCACTTATACGTTGCTTGCTCATTTCAAGGATTGTTGATGTTACCATGTTGCGATATCATGCTAGTCAATTTGGATCCATGTGAAGCTGGTACCAAATTGACCCATAAAGATCCCAGGGTCTAAGCTTCATGCATGGTTAAGGTGATGTTGTCTAAGCCTCTTGTTTAGGACCCATGTTGCATTCATCACAAGCACATGTTGACGTGAATGCCTACATAGTACTATGCAGGTGTTTGCTCCTAGAAGCATGCATTCTCATCATGTGCATGCTTGTCCATAAAGCCCTTTTGACACCCTTAAGGGTTACTCTTGAGAGAATTTAGTGTGTTTACACGTATGTAAATGAAGCCACACTTATTATTTTTAAAAATTCAAGTTTGAAATCCTCTTAGGGCCTCTCATTTGAGTGTTGTCTCTACCTTGCTGAATTAGTACATCATAGAATTTATTGCTCACTCCAACAATCCCCGTCAAGGATTCAATTGATGAGTCAAGGCTTATTCATCATTCTTAAGAGGGTTGAGTAGGAATGACACTGTTGAATTCATTTAGGCACTTGGTAAAGATTTGTTGTGGGTCGGTGAATTGAGGAAATTCAAGCACCACATTTTTTGCCCCATTTGTGGCTCCTCTAAGACTCTCACAATCATGTTATTAGTTTTTGATTTGATGAGTGGCTTGAGAAAGAAATGAAAGAAGCTGGTATCACTACACCCTTATGATATTTCTTGGTTTGTTGTTGGTGAAGCAAATTCTTTAGGCTGTATACACTTAGCCCCTCATGCGCACGCTAAATGTTGTGACATTTTAGGTGGCAGCTTCATTATGGGACCTCCTTTGGGACTACTTGCTGAGATCACTACAAAGATTGCTATTGTGTGCACCTCCACAAGAAAGTACAAAAGAATTTCGACTCCAGTTACACTAGAACATAAGTGACGGCTCCCCCTCTTGTGGTAGGTTGTTGGTTTTGAAGTGCTTTGGTCTACAACTCCACCTCTTATAACACTTATGCGGTTTATTTGTGGATGGGCACCATGCTTGGGACAAATCCTTTGCCCTTTTTGCTCTTCACGACCAAACAATGGTCTTTTTCTAGGAACCTCCTTGCTGCTACGACATTTTTACCACTCACTAACACCTGTTCAAGTTGTATTGTTCCGTCACTTTGGGGGCTGGCCAATTTCACGTTATCCAGTGTTGGTTTTGTAGGGATAGTCAAATCCATGGTATCTAACTTTGCTAGTGCAGTTCTTGGCTATAGTCACGTTGGTTGTGTCATTGCGTATCACCGTGTTTTCCCTTAAGGCAACTTGTTTTTACTCCTTGTGGACTAGTCTTTTTTTTTCGGTTTTTCAGGATGTTTGCCACTTCCTTGTGGGGTGCAAGCAAGCTATGTGATCTAGTCACATGTAACTTTTTCCTTTAGTGATGATGAAAATCTTCTTTGGCCAGCTCACATGGCCCTTTTATCGGATCTCTGCCGGTAACTAAAGGTTGCAAGTGTTAATTCTTTGAGACAGATGCGAAGGGCTACGACTCTTGCTGGTAGGATCATTCAATGATCACCAACGTAGCTTGTACATTAGCAAGGTAAGGGTTGGAAACTTTGGACTGCAATCTTGATTCGTACAAAGTACAAATATGGTACATGGAAAAGCTAAGCACACTAAACTAGCACAACTCCTAGACTAGAGAGGGAAAACAAATACTAGACCTTGTAGGTCGTCCTGGGAAGGGTCTTTGCCCGGTCTTTAGGTTGACTGGCGTCGAAGTTAGCCTCCATCCACGCTCGCAGGCATTCCTAGGCTTATAGAGTTCTTGGAAGGATCTCCAGCAGATTCTTAGTCTTATGCTCCAGAGTCAGAGGCTTCAGCTGAGCTGTATGCTTGGAGAATGCTAGTATAGATGTGATTTGAGAGGAGCGTCCGTATTTATACCTCTAGGCCAGGCAAGTTGACCACCTAAAGGAGAAGCTTCCTTCAAGTGGTTCAAGCTTGCTACTACTTTGGGAAGCTTCCTTCCTGGCAAAGCTTTGAGCAGGTCAGAGTTTATATTGGCAGCCCTACAAGTTGAAGAAGAAGCTTCCTTGTTCAGAATGTTTCATCAGGTGTGTAGGTGTAAGCTTTTCTATGACAATCGTTGATCGTGGTATGCTGGTGCATTAGATCCGCTGCTTCGAAGCCTCTTGAAGCTTCTATGATATTAGCCCATGCAAGTAGATTTGCTCAAGCTCTTATCATGATGATTTTGATGCAGTGGAGGCCTCATGTTTAGGGTGCATTCCACTTGCCCAATCAGCTATGGTTCTATGATCAGGACTATTGTGTAGTACTGTGCATAAAGTAATTCACTTCCCTACTGCAGCTAACTTAAGGTATGCGCAACACTCTTGTGCATGCCAGCAAACTTAATTACATATGAGGAAGTTTAGGTTACTTCACAACTGGCTGCCAAATTTTATTTGGCTTGTAGAAGATAAAGTTTCTCATACACATGGACCTAGAAATTCACTGTGAAATCCATAAAGTTTTGTGTGGCGTTGTGAATGTAGTGTTGTCTTCACCATATTAGAGCTTGATACTAGCGTATTAATCGCACCTCTCAACACTCCCCCTTGATTGGTGTGCTTGTGGTTTGAATTATATCACTCCAGGAGGCTCCGGAAAAATTCCTTAAGTAACACGTTAAAATCGGATAAGGAAATGGAGCTGAGTGTTCTCCTGGCTGAGTGGGTGATCTAGTAAATTGTTAATGTCAGCCTGTGAACCCAATGAAAAATTCATTTTCTCTTGACTTGGTGTTCCGGTCACTTCCTAACCTAGTTTGGGTCCACTACCCCTCCTTTCGGTGAGCATTTAACTAAAAATTGTAGGTTTGAGTTCGAGCCACTCGAGGAAAATTTTGGTTGCTTAATTCAAAAGCAACTCATCTACTACTTCATGAAGATAATGTTGCGGATGTTAATTTGATCCCCAGGGCTCCTTCCTACCCTTTGTTTACACCAATGGAGGTGGAGAATATTCTGAAAAATGTCTTTCTAAAAGTTGTGTTGACTTTCTAGTCACTGGAGCTATAAAAAAGGTGACTTGGACGCTGTAGAGGTCGTCCATGACGTATTGAGTCGTGAGCAACTTTTTTCTACTATTATTTATTGTTGTAGTGTTCCTCTCCTTCTCAGAGACTCATTTCAGTCCTTGCTATACGCAACTTATCATCTAAAAAACATCATTCTTAGTCAAATTTCTACGGTGAACGTTCATGCGCTTGTTTACCAAACTTGGGGCTCAACTGCCGATTTCACAAGTGAAGTCGAGGTCTTGATTCACTTTGATTGCTCATCGTGAAATGTGGGTACCGCTTGGATCCTTTCCCCTTTCACTATCCACTTACAAGACTTGGCCTCGTTCCTCCTCCCGGTCTGTCCTCTTGTACTTGCGTGTCTGTCGCACGATTCTGATGGAGAGATTATCGATGATGCAAAGTCAAGGAGGCATCTCGTGCACCTTATGTGAATTGATGGCATCTCGTGCACCTTATGTGAATTGCTTGTGCAACAACATTTTCTTTTCCATTGCATTGCTGTATTTGGATAGCTCTCCATTGTTGCAAACCGTTTTGCTTACGGGCTCGCCATGCTTAGTGAGTGGGCCCTCGTCTTGCTCCTCCACATGTGCTGATGTTAGTAGCAAGGATCTTTCTTGAGCGGCCGCTCACTCCATGGCCGCTCGCTTGCTCCATCTCTTTATTCTTTTTTTGGCTTAGCTCTTTCTATCTCTTGCCTTGTACTCATGAATGCGCATGTTTCAACCTTACAGCCGCGCTAGTTGCGACGAGTGGGTCAATCACTGCGGGTGCTCGCTCGAAACTTTCTCCTTCTGACTGAGGTAGTTTCGATTAGGAAGCAGCCTCTACTATTCGAGTTGCTTTAGCTGCTTTCGAAGCTCGCGATCCTACTTGTACGATGTCTTTTTCCTTTTAAGAATTTTTTCCTGCTCGCGACCGTTTTTATGGTTGTAGCAAGCTTTTCTAGTTTCGACAAGTCTTGTCTTTTCTACGAGGATTTCATGAGCACCAGCGAATTCTCTTGCCAAAAAAGAAAATTGAAGTTGATTTTTGAACCACGACTCCTCTTCAGCTAGGAAAAACTACTGTTGTGCTGCTAAGGCATATTAGTACGTTGGAGGTCACGGAAAAAAGTCTAATATTGTGTGGCAATTCCTTTTGGAGTTGCATTTGTAAAACGTTGTGCACCATCTTGTGTTCCACAAAATCCACGTTGATTTTTTTAATGATGGCATGATGTTGCATTGCATGTTTTTGCTTCAGTCGATGTTGTCTCCTGAACCATATAAAATGTGAGATCTGTGTGCGTAAAGCAAGCTTGCAAGATGACAGAGCTACGTGTGTTTGAAGTCCGCGTCCCTTTCACAATGGGCCGCTTCCGTACGTAATGTGAGAGGGGGTTGGAGTTCAGACCACCCTTCCCTGCGTAAATGTTGAAAATGTCTTTTGGGAAGCTTCTAGTCAAAAAGCTGGCTCCTTGCCTAGTTTTTGACACATGCACAAGTTCAATTATGCTCTCTTTGACCTTTGAATTGATCTAGTGTCTGCAAATGTCGATGTGCTTTGCTTACCTTTGAATTGGGTCGATTTTGCAAGATCAATGGCCATCTTTTTGTAAAATGTGTTTTTTTTCCGGCTACGTTTGATCAAATCTAATGTCCACAAAGACATTGCACAGATACGTGACCTCCTGTGCTAGTAAAGTACTAGCCACGTACTTAACTTCAGTTGAATTGAGTGTGATGAGGTTTTATCACTAGCTAGTTTTAGTCACTGCTCCTTAGCCAAGCAAGCACACATAACTCGTTGTACCTCAATGATCTTCCTCCGCTCTAAAAAAATGTGCATCAACATAACATTAAAGATGGAGGCTGGCTGATGTGTCAAAAACAAGACTAGTGTCACTTATCGTCTTTAGGTAGCCTAGAGCTCTATTGAGGTCCTTGCACACCACCCTTGTATAAGTCTTATTGCCGCGTGCTAAGTTGCTCACGGTGAAGTATAGATGTGGCCATGTATAACTTGCTACATGCATTCGCAATCCAACTTAACTGCAATAATTGGTCTTACTCCTCCCCTTATGTCTTTGATGCGTCAGCTGCTATTGTGACAGAGATGTCGGTACATGTTGAATGAGAACATTGAATTGTTTGCAAACTTTGTGAGCGTAGGTTTGCTGGTTGAAGTGAAGCTTATGCGCTAGACGGTCCCGTTTGATGTTCATGCCTTGGTAAAATCTTGAAATTGGGCATGAGAATCACGTTCAATTCTCGTGCCATGGCCGCTGTTGTTGGTTTGATGGAATCTGCCAATGGGGTAATGCTGAGAAGGTCGTTGACATAGAATTGCACGTAGTAGTCGAGGTTCATGTTTCGTGATGGTCGATGTAGGACAAGGCAGGCATTGTAAGCAGAAAGCTCAACGTCCATAGACTTCAATATTGCTTGCAGCCTCTTGTACCAAAGCTGAGGGCTCTGCTTCAGTCTGTGGAGACTCTTTACGAATTTGCATAATCCGCCACTCCCTACGTTGTATCCCTTTGGTTGCTTCATGTAGACAAGTGTATTCATCTCACCATGTAGAAAGGCAATTTCTAAATGGAGTTACTACACCTTCTAGACCATTGCAACTGCCACTGCCAGCGTGATGCTGGCGATGGTGTAGCGTCTCACCGGAGCGTAGGTGTTAAAGAAGTCTTTGCTCAAAACTTTCCTGAACCCCTTTGCCATGTGGCGAGCCTGGAATGAGTCCAGGCTCCCATCGACTTTTTTCTTTATACAAAACACCCACCTAACTCCCGTCGGTTGAGACCTAGATAGAAGCTCCGTGAGCACCCACGTCTCTTGTTTCATGAGACTCTAGTATTCAGGGTCATGTGTAGCTTTCCATTCTGCAGCATGCTCAACCTACAGTGTTTATCTCAAAGTATTTGGCCCTAGAGGAAGTGTGCTCGTTGAGATGAGAGCTGCAAGGTGTGTGGTGGTGAAGTTTGTTGGACATCAATCGCCTGTTTGTAGATGGAGCAGGCTATGATAGCCAGATTTTCCTCATTGATCTCCTCCTCTTCTTCTTGTTGGAACTGTTGTTGCTGGAGTCGCATGAGGCGCCTCAGATTCCCAACAATTTGATCATGTGGTTTCAGTGTCAAATGCGTACCATCATAAACTCCTACGGTATGTGTTTTGTCATGAGGTACTACGAGGGCCTCATGATTAGCGGTGATGCGTTTTTTTTGGCGAGTGTCGAGCGCCATAATTTGGGCCACCGGCTACTGAATTGCATTATCCACATGAAGAAGGGTGAGTGGCACACTGTCAGCTCTCCTCCTCTAACGTCTCCACGTGAGAGTCCTAGAAATTCTAAGGTAGAGCGGGCTCACTAGACTGCTTAGTCTCCCAAGCAACGCTCATCAGGTTCTCAAAGAATAAGGCGTCTCTACTTATAATGATATGATGGTAGTCCATGTCTTAGAATTCCCACCCCTTCATATTAAGGCTTTGTTCGAAAAACACAACCCATGTTGCTTTGTCTGCCAGCTTCCGTCGACATTCCTTTGGGACATGGAGCAAGGCCATGCACCCAAAGGTGCATAACATGGAGATATCAGGTTTTTCATCGTGCCATGCATGGAAGAGTGTAATGCTTGGTAAGGACACGTGTGTCATTCAGTTGCGTACCCACCGCTTGCCGATGTCAAAATGGCCACCATGAATTGACGAGTTGCGCATTAAGCTACATCTACTTTAGCATCTCTTACATCATTTGGTTTTCTCTCTATGCTACGCTATTCTTATGCAAGGTGTATGGCATGTTCAACTGTTCTATAATATAAAGGTCCACTAGTTGAGTGGCAAACACTGTGTTTGTTTACTCGCTAGCATTGTTGGAGCATAGAACCTATAGTTTCCTGTTACTTTGCCGTTTTGCTATCTAGAGCCACTTGAAGCAGTATGCTCAAGCTTTACCTCTTATGTGCAGAGGATAAGTCCACACCATCCCTTTGGCATCTTCAACAAAATGCAAAAAATACCGATGTCCTCCTTAGACCGTGACTGTTGGTAAAGGTCCACATATATTAATGTGGACCAGCTTCAGCTTGTAGCTGACGTCACACTTCTTAGCTAGAGGAAACATTTGTGGTGGTAGTGTTGCTTGCATGCATTCTTCGCAAGGCTCTGCTACATCCTCACTTATGCTTCCCTTCATATCAAGTGTATGACCTGCTTGTGCTTGTGCATTGTTTGTACGGTTTGGTTTTTAATGTGGCTGAGTTGATTGTGTTACAAACTAAGGCCTATAACCAAAATATGGTGGAGACTTGTTGCTGCAAAGATGGTATCTAGCCCTCCCATTGGAGTTGGTGCTTCAAAATCTAGCTCAATCATGTCGTGTAGAAGAAGGTAGCCATCTAAAAAACCCTCTACTTCACTGCTTTTCAAGGCCACATGTCCGTTGTTGACGATTCGCCCACTCCTCTTCATCAGCTACCTAAGTGAGAGGAGATTCACCGCGATATCATGTATGTAAAACACATCCTCAAACTTGACTTGGGCACTGTCGTACCTAGTGAGTGTCATGTTTTCTTTGCCCAAAAGAGGCACTTGCCGCTTCTATGCCACTCTGACGAAACCTATGGAGTAGGGTTTTAGCTCGTACAGGCAAGACTTGTCATGGGTGATGTGCTAAGTGCACCCATGTCAAGGTAGCATATGTAGGCAGAAGAGACAAGTTCATCCCTTTGCTTGGTTGAGAGCTAGAAGACAGGCCTTATGTAGTCAAACTATGTCTCCTTGCCTCCATTATGCTTTTTTTCCTCTTCAGTCTTGCCTCTCTCTCTTGTTGCTTCTCCTTGCTTTCTGTTGCCTTTTTCTCCCCCTTTGCTCTTGAGTTGTTCACTGTGTAACATTGCAATCACCTTGCTTTTTCCTCATCCCACATCCTTTTCTTGCATTCTCGTTTCATGTGCCCAATCTTCTTGTAATAATGGCACTCAATTGTGGGTCTTGGCCCTACATTCTAGCCACACGTACTTAAGATGTTGGCTTTTGGTCCAGATTGGGTGCACGACTGGATTGACTCAGAGTTCCTTGTGGTTCGGCTATTCAATGAGGGATGAGCAGAAGACACTACGCACTCACACCTAGGTAATTTGCATTGCTGAGGATCCCCTCCTTCTCTCTTGTTGGGTGTTGGACATGTTGCTTTGTCAGAAGCATGTTGTAGATGTATACCTTCGTAAACTCCACTTCATGCTTGAATTTCAGTTCCTTCCTCACGTTGTCCCAATCCTTTGTCAGTCCATTGAGGAGAAAGGTCACAAACACAAGCTCCAAAACTGGAGCATTTGTTTTTACAAGCTAATTGCGAAGTGAATTTTCTTTGTTGATAAGACTCAATGCTGTCAAAGTTGTTGAGGTTGTTATGCAACAGTTTCGAAAGGAGGTGCGATTTGAAGGTTGAGGTTCTAGACATATAGGTCTTCAACAGGTAGGACCATGCTTGGCGAGCTACCTCACTAGTATCCGCATACATCCATATGGCTTGCTAGATGCAAGGAGTCAGATGGTTGTCAAGCACCATGAAAGTAGCAATGATCAAGTAGTTATACTCAGCCACCACACTAGATAACGACCTTTCTGGCGTAGGCATATTGTAACCATTGTAGAACTTTGAGATGTTGTGCTTCTGGGCCACTAGTTTGAACTTGTGTGCCTAGTGTGGAAAGTTCTCTCCGTCAAATTTGACCACCTTGATCTTGTGTAGATGTAGTGAGATTGCTGCTTCAGACACATTGTCCTTCGGGCCTTGATACGTCTTGCCTTGTGCAATTGTTTGTGACATAAGCACAAAGCCTTTTGTCGCAGGTCGTGGCACATTTGGTGGTACTGCTGCTCCCACTTGGACGGGTGCTGGTTGTGTTGCAAAGGATGCGGCACTTCTACTTGTTACATCTGAGGGTAGTGTGCCATGGGTGGCACCATTGGAGTAGGTTGTGGATGTTGAGCCAAAAACGGCTATGGCATGCCTCCTTTTGGTGTTGTAGCAAAATACATCTACGGAGACATGGCTAGTTTCATGACTGGAGGAGGGCTCAGTTAAGGCAAATGTGCCGATGATCCTTGTGAACCATGTTGCCACTACTTTTGTTGTTGGCGGGACTGCTTCTATTAAAGATGTTGCTATTGAAGCTGTTGTTGCTGAGCCCATTCCAACTACTGTTGAAGTTTTGTAATTTGGGTTGCTTAAGTCGCATGTGACTATTGTAGTTTCTTGGTATGTATTGCTTGAGTTGCATGGGTAAGCTGCTCCTATTGACGTAGGAGCCCTTGTGCCGCAATCTACTATCCCAACACCTCCCTCTCTTTTGCCACAACTTGAGGTGCTACAACTTCTTGTTGCGCTATACATTGCGCCTCCTTAGGCAAGCGTTATGCCACTGTAGTTTGGTATTGTGTGTGGTTTGTGACATGACGCCCTTGCTCTTGGCCCATGAGCACGGCATGAAAAACTGATTACTCATCAAGTGCATGAGAAGGTGACTGAGCGTTCTCCTCTTCTATGTTTCTCATGCTTTTATGCAGGTGAAATGTAGCTCACGCAGGTGAAATGGCGTCACCTTTGCCTCTGACAGAGCACTTGTGCAAGGCCGGTGGAGAACGTCTCCACTATCAACGTAGTCTGCTGCTCCTTATCCTACAAACCGTTGAGAGCACCGCTTACTACCTTGAATGCATGTTGGTTTTTTGAGACAGACAGTATGTGCGTGTGTTTGGTGGCGTGACTTGGTGTGGCATGGTATAGTGTAGCATGGCATGGGATGGTGTGTGATGGTGTGTGGTGTTGTGTGGTGGTGTGTGGTGATGTTTGGTGTGGTATGGCTTGGTGTGGTGTAGTGTAGTGTGGTGTGGTGTGGCGTGGTGTGGTGTGNTGTGTGTGTGTAGCGATGTGCCCATCTCTTTTTGGCATACTTGGGGCCTTGCCTACCTTAAGGGGCCAATCGGGCCATTTTCCATTTTTCTTAGAAATTCAGGTTGTGTTCGAGCTCGACTCCACTCCACCGTGGACTCGAGGAAGAGGAGGAGTGAGCAAGCAAGTGAAGACATGAGGAGCACACCGTCACCAAGGGGGGGTTCGCATGCAACCCCACATGTTTGTTCCAAACACACAACGCGAGGTTGCGTGTCACCCTCTCGGTGAATGGCGGGATGGTTATGCCACCCACCGAGGGGATGTCTCAGCGACGAATCGCCACAGACAGATGTGGTCAACGGCTGCATCAAAACCGGTGACTACAACCATACAATGGTCATAGTGCTTCGGTAGCGTACACAACACAGTACCCGCACCCACCGCCAAGAGTCATTTGTGACCAATGAGGCGACTCACTGGAGCAACGCATGTCGACTGTGCACGCAGAGAGGATTCAAGGCGAACCGTCGATCAAGATAGATTGACAGCTGGGGTGTTCTCACATTGATCATTGGGCACAAGCAGGGTGCTGGATGTGTAAATGAATGAACCACTGTTGCTTTGTTTTATTGGAGAGGGACATGGAGCGAGTAGGTTGGAGATCACATGTAACTAAGGCTTGAGCCAAAATCAACTGAGTACCAAGAGATGTCAACAATAAGCCCCTAAGACCTACTTGTATGGTGGGTTTGAGTGACTAGTGCGCACCCCCTCACCCCACAACTGATGAGTCACTTGTGGGGGTCACAGCACGTAAACAACAAATGCATTAAGGCATCATAAGAACAATCACCAAGGTTCCCAGGGGCACTAAGCCCGGGTCTAACCACATCCAGTAACCAAGAAAGAGCAAGTCACCGAAAAAACTAGCGGGTTGTTTTGGGCTCAAACCAACACCCTCCTTGAGCCAAAACAGCCCCATGGATAAGGCTGCACATGGATCCTGGGCTCCGCAGTACCCTACCCATGAATCC
>SZWC01013652.1:38793-66785 GCA_023375785.1 Penium margaritaceum | reverse complement strand
GCACACATGTCAGAATGCTACGCCGTCTAAACCTAGACGTTTGGGATCAAAAGACGGACGCTACGACTGGTCACATGCATGCATCCATCATCAGCCGGTGGACATACAATGCAAAAACATGCAAATAGGGCTCATGGTCAGTCCGCCGAAAGACGCCTGCAAGCTATAGAAAGGACAGTAGACAGTCCCGGCAGCATCTGGGGCTCTGGAACGGTAGTCGGCCAGCTCCAAGCCGGTAGTCCGCCGCCAGTCGACGCACCGGTGTCACCAGGGCCCGCCTCAGGGATCTGCACGAGTATGGACACGGCCGAGTGGTCACAGTATACTGTACACGGACGTCACAAATCACAACACTCCCCCATGACCCGATGGTACGCATGTCCATACACGTGCAGCACTGGTACAAACACAATAGTGAGTGACACAAACAGATGAGGCACAGACGCACATCCCACACTCAACCACCCTCAGGCATGGGGCGAAGCCCAACAGAACGAATGGCCACCAGGAACTTTCCGCAAGCTAGTGCCTTCATCAAGAAATCAACACACTGCATGTCAGTGCCAACCCACATGACGGAGATCACGCGTCGCTCCACCAGATCACAAACGAAGTGATGCTCAACCGCAATGTGCTTTGTGCGAGCATGAAAGACACCGAAGTTCTCTGCATTGGCGAGAGCACTCTGGTTGTTGCAACGCAGCACAATGGCGGGTACTGACTGCCCAAGCTCAAGGAACAAGCGTTGCAGCCATACTGCCTCAGCAACCCCTACACCCAAAGCAACATACTCTGCCTCCGACGAACTACGTGCGATGCAGCCCTGCTTCCCGCTTTGCCAAGACAGAGCGGTACCACCGAGCAGAAGCACGTAGCCAGTACAGCTGCGCCCATCTGGGCTCCAAGCCCAGTCGCTGTCGGTGTAGCCGTCAAGGACCACCGAACACTGTTGACGAAAATAGAGTCCGAGGTACGGTGTGGAGACCACATACCGCACCACTCGCACAGCCGCATGAAGGGCTCTGGCACGTGGAGCCTGCGAGAACTGAGCGAGGAGGTTGACGGCGAACGCGATGTCAGGACGCTTGGTAGTGGCCAGGTACATCAGAGATCCGGTGAGACGGAGGTACAAGGTTACGTCCACTGTCTCCCCGAGCTGTGTAAGGTCATCCACCTTCAGGGCATCCTGTCCATCGGGTGAAAGAGGTGTGGAAGCGGAGGGCATTGCACCAAGGAGATCGCTAAAGCGCTCCCCCACGACTCGTGCGTATCGGGCCTGATGCAACAACAGTGTCTGATGTCTGCGATCTCGCACAATCTCCATACCGAGAAACACCGATGCAGGACCGAGGTCCTTCATCCTGTAGGCAGTCTGCAGGACAGCCTTGGCCTCCTTCACGGCCTCCAGGGACGGAGACGCGATCATAAGGTCATCGACATAGACCAGTATGGCGGTGAACCGCTCGGGTGTCTGTAGGATGAAAAGAGAGGGGTCTGCCTCACTCTGTACGTATCCTGCACGAGTCAAAGTGCCGATGATCTCCCGGTTCCAACACCGTGGAGACTGCTTGAGGTCGTACAAGGACTTGCGCAAGCGCCAGACCTTGTCACCGTCCTCAAAGCCCGGTGGCTGAGCCACGTAAATTTCCTCATCCAGATAGCCATGGCGGAACGCATTGTTCACATCCATCTAGTGCAGTTCCCAATCATGCTGAGCCACTACACCGAACAGAGCTCGAGCTGAGGTCATGCGGCCGACAGGGGCAAAAGTGTCACTGTAATCGACTCCCTCAATCTGAGAGTACCCCTTGACGACCAAGCGGGCCTTGTAGCGTTCCAGTGAGCCACCCGGCTTCACCTTCTTGCAAAAGACCCACTTGATATGAATAGCCTTCCTCCCAGGAGGAAGGTCGACAAGCTCGTAGACTCTGTGCTCTCAGATAGCGCGAAGCTCATCCTCGCAGGCAGCACACCAAGCGTCAACATCCTGTGATAAGAGAGCCTCCCTCAGTGTGCCCGGATCGGACGCCACAGAGGGAGAACTCTGTGTTGCAAGTGCACACGCCTCAGTGCCGGGCCTGACGACCACGAGATCAGCTGTTGCGTCACAAGCGATATGGAACTCGCGAGTGACGAGGTCGTGCCCTACAGGGCACGCTGGATGTACCTCAGTGAGCTCAGTGCGGACACTCAGGCCTAGGGGCTTTGTGCCGGGGTCACCACTCGCGATGCTGTGAGAGGAGCGCCTGGGTCCGGGGCCCGACGCTCGCTGAGCTCCGGAATCCAGTGGTCGAAGACGGCCACGGGGCTCACGGGAATAACCTGAGGTCGAGGGACGCACCTTAGGCTCAGGGACAGGTGCGACCACAGCTGGTGAGGGCTGAGACGAGGCAGCCGGAGACGCCGTGCAAGGAGATGCGTGTGTGGGGAACACGGGGCTAGGTCTGACAGTTGGAGCAGGCAAGACTGGACCTGACACTGAGGCAGGAGTGCCAGCCGACGTAGGGACGGGAGTGGGCGAGGCTGGATCAGATACGGAAATAGGGGTGCCAGCAGACGCAGATGCTGGTGCAGAAGGAGGCGTGGGAACAGAGGTACCTATGGCGTGTGAAACAGGCTGTACATGCGAGATCTCTGGACCAACGGCAATGATCGCTGGATCATCAAGGGCCAGAGACCGAGAGGGACTCGAGCGGACACATCAGCCTGATGAGAGGTGCTCGCTAGCGTGGAAGTCTCTCCCATCCGCCGAGAACCCTCACAGGAAGGAACATGGGTGGCGAAGAGTGCTGTGATCGAAGTCAGGTCACGGTAGCTGAGAGACTCGAAAAACAGCGCGTTGCAGGACTCAATGACGCGACGACGAGTAGGGTCCCAGAAACGCCAGGCCTTCGACCGCGGGGAAATGCCTATGAAGGCACACAAGCGGCCCCGAGGTGAGACCTTGGACCCCTGCTGGTCCTCGGTGTACCACACGGAGGCCAGGGAGCCCCAGACGCGAGCGAGACAAAGGTCAGCACGGTGTCCAAACCAGAGCTCGTACGGTGTGATATGGTCCGGAAGCGGACCGTGCGGGAGGCGGTTCCAGACCCAAGTCATGTAGGCGAAACCCTCAAAGACATAAGACTCCGGGAGACCGCACTCATACCGCATGGCACGAACCGCATCCTCCATGGTGCTGTTCCAGTGCTCAGATACACCGTTCTGCTGGGGGGTAGCAGGAGCAAAGACCTGATGAAAAATCCCATGCTCAGCAAAGAAGGAGTCCATCTCGCCAAGGAACTCGCCGCCGCGATCCGAGCGGAAGGTATGTAGTGTGTGGCGGGACTGACGCTCAGCCATCATTACCCAGAGTCGAACCGCAAGGGCGGTGTCGCACTTCTGACGTAGGCAGTAGACCCACCGCATCCGGGTAAAGTCAGAGTCAGAACATACCGGCCCCTCTCGGACAGGGACTCGATTGGGAGAGGGCCGAGAAGGTCTGAGTGAACCAAATCGAGAGGCCAAAGTGCTCGGGAGCGAGAGTCAGGGTAGGTGCACCGGTGCATCTTCCCCTGAGCGCAGAAAAGACAGTCAATCTTGGGTGGCTTCTCGAAAGAAGCCACGTCAAGACCGAGAGCGGGCTGTGTCCGAATGAGCTTCGACACAGTATCGGAGCCCACGTGACACAGACGATGATGAAGCAACCGTTGGTGTTCCGGAGATAGAACACCAGTGACAAAGACACAACCGGAGGAAGAGGAAGAGCAAGGGGAGGAGGGCCGAGCGATGCGATACAGATCATCTATGACTGAAACACGCAGGATGACACTTCGGGTGTCAGTAGCAGTCACAGTCGCTGAGTCAGCGATATGCTCCACGGAGAGACCCATCAAGGTGCAGGCACGCACAGAAAGCAAGCTGAGCTCAAGATTAGGCACAAACAACACGTCGGAAAGGTACAAGGGGCCAGACGAACCATCAATGCATAAAACCCCAACACCATGGACTTGCAAGGACTGACCAGACCCTGTATAAACGAAACGAACAGACGTGATAGGACCGAGAACAACAAAGTCACTACGACGACGTGTCATATGATGGGTGGCACCAGAATCGATGATCCAAGTGCCACTGGAGTCACGGCTGGTGGACGTCACTGTACAACGAGCAATGGAACACTCGGCATCAGAGGGACGCTGAGCCGTCAGTGGGGAGGAACGACGCACAACACAAAGATGAGACTCATGAATCAAGTCGGTGCAGTCAGGCCCATCATCATCACATGCTAACTATGCTCCCCCACACGCGTCGTCATGAGCCACAGGAACGGACAAACAAATAGTCTGTGAACCACCTGACGATGACAACACACTCGCACCTCCCTGAAAGCGGAGCGCCAGAAGGTGGCGAAGCTCGGTGATGGTGCGGTCGCGCAGGTCCGGATCGCTGCTGCTCGCCGGTGAGGAGGCAGGAGCAGCTGCAGTCGTGGCCGCCGCGAGTCCGGAGGAGGATGCGGGTGACGTGCCAGATGTGGAACGGAGAGCATGAGCAGCCTGGAGCCCACGAGTGACCCGCGCCCAGTCAAGCGGCTGCTGGCACTCGGTGTAGCGATGCGCGCCTCCATAGTTGTAGCAGTGCACAAAACAACCACTGCTACCACTGGATGACGACTGCTGCTGACCTGATCCACGCTTCCTATTCTTCTTCTTCCCCTAGGTGGCTGCTGCAACGCCCTGTGTTTGCGTGGGTGTAGACGGGGTCAAAGAGGAAGAGGAAGATAAGGAAGTGATGGAGGAGGAAGAGGGAGACTGCAGGAGGGAAGATGGTGGTGATGCGATGGCTGCTGCAGCGAGGGAAGTCTCCTGATGGGCTATGGCTGCCTCGCGGGCTGAGGTCACCTGAAGGAAGAGCTGATGCGCCCAAGGAAGCAGCTGCAGAGTGGCTGAGAAGGGCTCGAGGACAGCGTCGCTGTACCGTGTGAAGATGTCGGTGTACTCGAGGCGAACTCCGAGCATAATCGTACGAAGNAGTGCACAGAACGGCCACTGCTACCACTGGATGACGACTGCTGCTGACCTGATCCACGCTTCCTATTCTTCTTCTTCCCCTAGGTGGCTGCTGCAACGCCCTGTGTTTGCGTGGGTGTAGACGGGGTCAAAGAGGAAGAGGAAGATAAGGAAGTGATGGAGGAGGAAGAGGGAGACTGCAGGAGGGAAGATGGTGGTGATGCGATGGCTGCTGCAGCGAGGGAAGTCTCCTGATGGGCTATGGCTGCCTCGCGGGCTGAGGTCACCTGAAGGAAGAGCTGATGCGCCCAAGGAAGCAACTGCAGAGTAGCTGAGAAGGGCTCGAGGACAGTGTCGTTGTACCGTGTGAAGATGTCGGTGTACTCGAGGCGAACTCCGAGCATAATCCTACGAAGCGCCCACAGTTGTGTGCCTCCTGAGGTCCCCAAGCGCGTGTAGATGCGCATGGCTCGTCGCCAGTAATCCGCTGCAGGCTCCGTAGGCCCCTGACGGAGCGAATGGAAAGCACGAATGTGTGATGCACGAGTGGCGTGCGTCTCTGCGGCCAGCAGGGATAAGGTCAGATCCCAACCTCCACAGGGATCGGTGCCGGTGCCTGTGCCGGCCTCGCCAAGGAAGGGGCGGAAGTCGACGACGGTCTCGCGTGGCATGGCGTAGAGGAGTCCGCGCATGGCCTGGGCTACTGTCAGTACCTGTGCTGGGTCTGTAGGCTGGTACGGGCTGTGGTAGTAAGGCCACACTCCCTCAGAAGTAGCCCACACCTGAAACAGGATCTCCCAACAGTCGAAGCCATCCCCATTGATGTACCGTGGAGGTGGTGCCTCAAAATCCTTGGGCTGCCGCTCCATGGGGAGAGCAACCACAGGCTGAGTAGGACGAGAGACGGGAAAGACTCCTGGAAGAGGATGGTCACCGGGGTAGTTAGGTGGCGATTGTATCAGGGAAAACGGCGGAGATCGGGTGCCTGTCTGTAGCTGACGGAGGCGCTCCTAAACAACTCGAATCTCCTGAGCCGGGGAATCATCCGTAATGCCTGGCATGAGTGGCTCATCATCCAGGAAGTCAGTAGGTGGTGGGATAGGTTGAGTGCCTGTCACGGGTGCCTGAGCCGACTGCTGGGTAGAGACCGCGACGCCGGCAGCTCCCTCAGAAGCCCGCTGAGGAGTCGTGGACTGAGCACGCAGAAGCTCAGTCAGCGTGCGGATAGCGTTAGCCTGCTCTCTCTGGAGGCGACGCATCTCATCTTGCTGGCTCTGCAGGTCCTCAATGGCCTGCGAGCGTGGACTCAGTACACCAGACGAAGAGGAGGAGGGGTCGCCTGGTCCCTTCTCCTTGTTGTCGGACAGGCTCATGTCGCTGCTCAGTATGGGGCGACAGGTCAAGTTTGTCGGTTTTCAAAACCGTCAGCGTTTCTCGACGAGTTGAGACGCTAGCAACTTTTGCCTGTCCGGCCAAAAATTTGGCCAAGTATGGTGCTGACGTTAGCAGGTGGTTGCTGACGTCAGCATGACCTGGTGACGTCAGCAAGCAAAACTGCTGACGTCAGCTCGCCTCCCCCTTTTTTTTCTTTTCTTTTTCTTCTCTTTCTTGCGACTCTTCGCGAGCGTGCAGCCGCTCCGCGGCAGTTGCGCGGAAGCTGCACGGAAGTTGCGCAGCAGCTTCTGCTCAGCTGCTGCTACAGCTGTGCTGTCAGCTGCAACAGCAGCTGTATAGCTACGTATGTAGTGGTGGTAGCAGCGGCTGCGGTGCTGCTGCTGCAACTGCTGTTGCGCGCTGCCGCTGCTGCTCACTACCGCCGCCGCGCGCTGCTACTGCTGCCACTGCTGCGTTGTTGTTGCTGTTGCTGCCGTTGCTGCCCTGTTGTTGCCGCCGCGGCTGCCGCTGCTGCTGCTGCGCTGTTGTTGCCACGCTGCTGCTGCACTGCTGGTGCCGCCGCTGCTGCTGCGCTGCTACTGCCGCCGCTGCTGCTGTTGCCACTACGGCTGTGGATGGCGGCTGCGCTCACTGCTGCCGCCACGCACCGCTGTTGCTACTCCTACACTGCTGCTGCTGCCTCTGTTGCTGGTGCTGGCACGATGGCAACAACGTTGCTGCGATCTCACGTGGTGTGTGAGGGCTGCGTCGACGGTAACCGGCTGCCTCCGACAGGCCCCAAGGAATCTGCTGCAGCGGTGACTCTCACTGCTGCTGCTCTGCTGCGTCTCTGCTGCGCAGCTTTGTGAGAACTGTCTCACTGCTCTGATACCATGAGAAAATGCGTGGAAGCTTCCTAGCAACACCGCAGCTGACTAGGTGTCAGTGCCTGGTCAGACGGTGACGACAGTCACAGGTCGTGCACACAACGGCAAGGGTTTGGCTAGGAGACACAAGACAAAGTGTCAGAATGCTTCAATAGCATATGCAGAGAGAGAGTTAACAAATGACAGGTCCAAGGCATAAATACCTGCCGCAGCGCACGGCGGGTGTCGCACGCGGCAGTCCAAGAGTTGTCCTAAAACCGGCCCAAAACCACTGTCTTGGCCGTAACTCTGCGCACACATGTCAGAATGCTACGCCGTCTGAACCTAGACGTGTAGGATCAAAAGACGGACGTTACGACTGGTCACATGCATGCATCCATCATCAGACGGTGGACATACAATGCAAAAACATGCACATAGGGCTCATGGCCAGTCCGCCGAAAGACGCCTGCAAGCTGTAGAAAGGACAGCAAAGAGTCCCGGCAGCATCTCGGGCTCTGGAACGGTAGTCNAAGGCATAAATACCTGCCGCGGCGCACGGCGGGTGTCGCACGCGGCAGTCCAAGAGCTGTCCTAAAACCGGCCCAAAACCACTGTTTTGGCCGTAACTCTGCGCACACATGTCAGAATGCTACGCCGTCTGAACCTAGACGTGTAGGATCAAAAGACGGACGCTACGACTGGTCACATGCATGCATCCATCATCAGACGGTGGACATACAATGCAAAAACATGCAAATAGGGCTCATGGCCAGTCCGCCGAAAGACGCCTGCAAGCTGTAGAAAGGACAGCAAAGAGTCCCGGCAGCATCTCGGGCTCTGGAACGGTAGTCGGCCAGCTTCAAGCCGGTAGTCCACCGCCAGTCGTCGCACCGGTGTCACCAAGGCCCGCCTCAGGGATCGACACGAGTATGGACACGGCCGAGTGGTCACAGTAAACTGTACACGAACGTCACAAATCACAACACCTTGAGGTGCGAGCGAGGATGAGCTCGCTGCTCTTCCGCTTATCACCTCGCTGCTCACTATGACCTCTGTCGGCTGTGCCTCGCGAACTTACTTCTCACTTGCGTGTGTGGAACCCCGTCCATGGTCTTGTGCCGTTCTTGGCACTGTGCCTACCCTGTTCTACTCTCTCCTCACATTAGTTTCCACTTTTCACAGGTTGCTAGACACGAGAGAGGCAAGAAACAGCCATGGATGCTCGACGGGAGTTCACAAAAAACCTAGGAGCAACAAGTGAGTGGTCACAGACGCGAGAGGTGCTAGATGACGGGTAACGAGAGAGCAAGTAGCGAGCTCGCTCTAGCTCGCTACCCTCGAGTTGTGGGTGATCGAACTACCTTACCTCAAGTCAAGGAATACATCCTCTCAAGCATGTCAAGAAATTAGAAAAGAACAAGTTGTGGGTGGGCACCCGGCTCAGCGGGCAACAGCATCAAGCACGAGCTGGCGGCATGTGAGACTCAAGACGTTGTTTGTGGCCATCTGAATGAAGGAGTGCATAGTGGTCGAGGGACGTCTAAGGTCATGGAGATAGACAGAGTCAAAGAATAAGGCATTACGGGACTTAATGACGCACTAGCACTCTAAGTCCCAGAAGCGCCAGGCCTTGGACTGGGCAAAGACACCCAAGAAGGGGTAGAGGCGACCACGCGAGGAGAGTTTCCGGTCGCGCAGACCCTCAGGCAGCCAAACAGACGCAACGCAGCCTAAGACCCGAGCAAGGTGGAGGTCGGCACGAGTGCCATACCAATGCTCAAACGAAGTGACAGTGCGAGGGAGGGGACCGTGTGGGACACGGTTCCAGACCCAGGTCATGTAGCTCATGGTCTCAAAGGCGAACAAAGGAGAGAGGCCAGCTTCGGACAAGAGGGTGCGAACACCATCAGCATGCGTCCGATTCCAACGCTCAAAGACCCCATCCTGTTAGGGTGTGTAGGGAGCCAAAGTCTCAAGACACATCCCTTTGGACTCAAAGAGCGAGGTTGTAGGTCCGAGGAAGTCACCGCCCCGGTCATTGTGAAAAACACGCAGCGATCGCTGACACAAGTGTTCAGCTTGCACCAACCATGACTCAATGACGGCACAGACATCGCTCTTCTAACGAAGAGCAAAGACCAAGCGAAAACAAAATGACCGACACCCCCTAGGAACTCGTGAGGTAGAGGACCCATGACGTCAGCCTCGACGAGGTCAAGGGGATGGGAGGACTGGGAGTCTGACGAAGCAAAAGGAGAGCGATGCATTTTTTCCTCGGCACAATAAAGAAAATCAGAGGGATAAGGTCAAGGAAAGATGAACGGAGAGAGACCAACAGCAGGTTGGAGCTTAAGCATGCTAGTGATGACATCAGTGTGCACGTGACCAAGACGATGATGCAAGAGTTTAATAGCATCAAGTGAGAGAGAGAGAGAGAGAGGGCGCGACCGGGACAAGGGAGGACCCAACAGAGGTGGCAGAGGGGGCAAGGAGGGGAACACGGTAAAGCCTGTCACACTTGATACCGTGGAAGACAACGCAACTGGAGGGACAAAGACGGACCGTGCCAACACCCTGACTGGCTGAGAAATCCATGTTGTGATCGTTGAGAGAAGGCACTAAGTGCAGGCTGAGCTACAAAGACGGTACATGCAGAATGTCAAGAAGAAACACCACACCGCTGGGGCCAACAAAGCGGACAACACCCACGTCCTGGATGGGGAGCAACTCGCCGGATCCAATCTACACAAAGCAAAGAGAGTGGGCGGGACCCAACGAGATGCAGGCAGAATGGATGGACGTCATGTGGTGGGTGGCTCCAAAGTCAAGGACCTAGAAGCCACTGGAGACACGAGTGCGAGGGAGGACACCACAGGTGGCAACGGTGCAAACGGACGGAGGAGACAAAGAACACAAAGCAAGAGAGTAAGGAAGAAAGACATATTGCCAATGCTCGACCCACTGGACAGACGCGGACAGTGAACGAAGAACATGGCCGGGGGGTTCCCCACGAAGAAAATTATCCGTCTCACACGCAAGACCTCTGACCAAAGAAGTCACACTCTCAACTCCCTGATCGCAAAGGTGACAACCTTAGAGAGAAGACTGCTCCAGCTCGCGCTAGCCGTCAACCGTAGGTGCAGATGACAACGGAGCGGACCCAGAGGAGGGAGGATACCACGGAGGTGCGACGTAGTCATGCCAGGGAGGGCCTACGTAGAAGGGCCCTCCGTAGGGTGGCAGCCATCCCAAGGGGTACTAGACCAACGGAGCGGGGGGAACACCAGCGCTGGAGTAGACTTGGACAGAGGATGAGCTGGTGGACCGGGAGGTGGTGCAGGAGCTAGAGTTGGAGCTGGTGGCGGAGGAGGAGGAGGAGCCACCAGTGCGCGCCCAGTGAGCACTCATGGTGCGTGCATGACGGAGATAGTCAGGGGGCATGGGACACATACAAGGAGAATGCTTGGATGATCCACAGTTCGACAAGACCACCTCACCGGGAACACGAGATGGTGCTTTGTCCTTGGCGTTCCCCTTGCCCTGGCCGTCCACGGCCACGGCCCTGTGAGGCAAGAGATGTGACCGTAGAGGTGGAGGATGAAGATGAGGTGGAGGCGGATGCAGAGGCAATAGAGGGAGAAGAGGAGGCAATGACAACAGCGGCAATGCCGGCCACTATTGTACTGTGGAGGCATGTGTTCTGGAGGCTAGTCCACCAGGAAGCAAGACGCTGAGCTGTGAAGTTCTGAAGTGCACCAACACCAGGCAGGGACCTGGGAAGTACTGGCTTAGAGGCAAGACGCTGCAACTCATCAGCCTTGACGTCGCAAAGAAGGTCGGACAGTTCGGGAATCAACCCATTGACCATGGTGTGGACAGCTGACAGCTAACCCGGGGCAGCCTCGCCAAGCTTGCAAAGTAGTTTGAGACCGCGGGCCCATAAGCATCAGTCGTTTCATCCGCACATCAGGAACGTGTTGAACTAAACGGTGAGCACACTATTGGCTGCCTGACCAGTCACTGTAGTGCAACGACGCAGCATGGTGTAAGCACCGACCGGGTCAACCAGACGCTGAACAGTAAGGTCAAGATTGTAGGTGCTGACATCATCGACTAAGGTCCCTGGTGCAGCAGCAATAAGGGAACGAACGGCGCGAGCAGATTCAGAGGCAATAGGGGTGAAAGGGGTGACTGTCGCAAAGTAGTACTCCCACAGACGTTACCCCTCACCCCAAGCGCTGAAGCTTGTCTCCCAAGAGGAGAATGCAAGTCCAATTGCCAGGACTGGAGGTTGGGAGAAGAAGTCATGCTAACGAGTAACAGCTGTGAGGTTGGCAGTGGTAGCGGTGTTTGCCGCAGACAAGGTGGCAGAGGTGCTAGAAGTGGATGGAAAGGATGCGGCAGCAGCACTGGTGCCAACAGTAGCAGCAGCAGAAGGGACTGAAACAGCAGTGAGGCGCTTCAGCACATTGCCGGCGACCTCATCAGCAAAGGTCATGCAATCATCGCTCGCAATCATGAGGTGATCTTCAGCCTCTTGCTGAGCCTCGCGAGTGAGGTTTAGCTGAAGTTGCAGGTCAGCTATGACTGACTCGTCGTCACCACGCATGGTGACAACGACGAGGTCTTGCCTGAAAAAATCTGGCAGAGTTTCTCCAGCCCCACTGGGCGTGGGAAAATTGGAAGTGCCCAAGGTACGTTAGAGTTTTTCTGCAGGGCAACCCGACCTCGGTCAGACACGCAAGCCACCACACAGAAGAGAGAGGCAGAGAACCAGCAGAAGAGGCAGGTACACAGAGAACCCTCACGCACCAATAGGAGATGAGGGAGTGTGGAGAAGGGCAAGTGGAGGAACAGCAGCAGCTGCAGCAGCAGAGAGGACAGACATTGTGGACGCAACTGGCACCACTAGGGCTAGAACACCGGTGGTAAGAGCCGCCCCTATGGTATTAATTGCTGCCGTGATGGAGATAGCAGCCGTGATGTCGATGCTTAGTCGACAAGCAACAAATTTGTGGCATGTACAGAGCACACCACAGCATGCTGGCGGTATCCAATTTGGGGCATTGCGGCCATAATCAGCTCCTGTTTTCTGCCAACCTTCCCTTGGCTTCATCTCCACCCTGTCTTGCTTTCATCCAGGCCAGTCATCCAGGCCAGTCCTGTGCCCCCCCATCTTGCCTGGTCGCAGCACAAGGTCACCGTGGCAGGCATGTGCTCCAATGAACATTACCTGCAAAGACAACAGTTTTAACTCTGTTTTGCTTAGTTGTACTTCTGGTTTTGGTCTCCCCTACTGGTAGACATGACAATGGGTCATCTGCATTTTGCCAACCAAGACCATTTGCTGACTACTCATAGTCTCAGTTGATCATTCGACTACATGCGTCTAAGTCCGTGTGTTTGCAGCATGCGGCACTGCGGCGTTCAACTCGCGCAGGTGTTCAGCTCCAAGGCAAACAGAAGCTTAGCAGCCATGGTGGTGTCGTGTTTTGCGCTCTTCCTGCTCGTCTACTTCTTGACCACGAGGTAACCCGAGCACCACTGCCCACGCGGTGGTGTTGGTGGTGGGTCGCAACTGAGGAGGAAGAAGTGGGCTGAGAGCAGCTGTGGAGTGTGTGTACTCTCCAGATGTCTTGACCATGTGCATAGTTGCAGCTTTGTTTCTGTCATGAACAGGTTTTTTTCCATCATGCGTTGTCACAGACTCTACCGTGCCCACATGTTTTGTGCAGTCTCTAGGCTCCGTTCTTGGTTAAACGTGTGCCTGGTTCTCACTCCTGATTCTGTGGTCAAGAGCACGTGCATTTGATTAATGTTTTAGAATAGAAATAGGCTAGCATGGAAACTATTGAGTATGTTATGAAGTTAACGGAGATTAAACATATTCTATCTATGATACTAACTTTCCTGAAAACAAAGTACAATAATCCACTGAGAACGAGTGATCTAACAAGTGCATAAATTCTAGTTGACTTCTCGAAAGAGAAGATAATAGAGGAGGAGTAAACATACATAATGAAGTGCATAAAAGTGGGATGATTAACCATACCTTAGGCAGAAAAGCAAATGTCTACAAAGGAGTTTCGCGTAGGTAAGCAGGTGATGCTGAAATCTGCCAACTTGCACCTGATAGGAATGGGGAGCCCGAAGCTCAAGCCGCAATGGATGTGTCCATTCCGCATTCTGGAGAAGAAGTCAGTTGTTTCTTACAAGCTGGAGTTTCAAGCTCACTACACCATCTATTTAATTTTGTCATCTCCTTGCTTTGTGCCTATTGTGGCCCCACCACCTTCTTTCAAGGTCGTGGAACAGCTCCACCTCCTACTATTCGGATTGAAGGAAGTGAGGAGTTTCAGGTGGAGAAGATTTTGGTGGACCGGCAGAGGAGACGTCGGCACGAGTTTCTGGTGCTCTGGAAGGGTTACCCAGTCAAGCACAACGAATGAGAGCCAGACGCTAACATCAAAATTGGAGGTACCAACACTGGTCTCTAGGACTATCTCAAGGGGGATGCTGCGCCTTCGACAGAAAGGTGAGTTTAACCAGGTGTCTTGTTTTTCTAGCATACTCGGAGCCTTGGCCAAGTTTCATGGGCAACTAGACTTTTTTCCATTTTTTGGAAATTCACCTTGTGGTCGCGGTCCGCTCAACTACGGACACAAGGCAAAGGACGGGAACAAAGAAAGTGAGCAAGCCAGTATGCTTCACATGCCAGGTGCATACTTTGCTTGCAAATTCGTACACACAACTTGAGGGTTGCTTCATCCTCTCAACGAGCAATGTATCGAATACGCTACCCACTGAGGGGCCCTCTCAAAGAGGAAACCCCGATAACAAACACAGTCAATGGTGGACGCCGGAACAGTGACAGTGACTGGCGCATGGTCGCACTATCACTGATGATGTGCAAAACTGGACAACAATACCCACCATTGGGAGGCATCGAGCGAGTGCGACTGGCCATTGTAATAGCGTGTTTTTACTACGTTGGAGCGTAGGATCTAGGACAGATTGTCAATCTAGATGGATCAACAGTTATGGCTTCCTTGTACAGAGTGCAGGTGTTCGTAGGAAGTTAGGTACAGATGCAAGTAGCTTGTTATAGAATGCTAGGAGAACAGTAGGTTGGAGCCAGGACTAGCCCGCCTGAAAAAATGAATACCATGTGCATTGTTCGTTGTAATAAACCCGTGTTCTTCTAGTGTTGGCTTCCATAACATCTCAAAGTCTATCTTTCTGCAGTGACTATGCTCTCCACACAAAATGCCTCTCTTTCTAAGAGCACACACACTCACAGTAAGGCATAGGCAATGTGTACTGCTAACACCCTAGAAAGGATATGGAAAAAAGGGTGGCGACCACTTGCCTGTTTTCCAAGCCAAGAATTCGTACTTGGGAAGAGCGGTTTGGGATACATGCTTGAATGTTTCTCCTGATGTTTGGATGGCCTTTGTAAGGTTGTGTCTTATAAGTACCTCATGCCATCCCCCTTGGGCGAGTGCGGTAGGTAGAGTAGACGATGGCGTGGAACACTACATGTCTAAGCTGTCCAAGTTGATCGATGTTCAGGATCCTACTTAGATTGTCCTGTTCTCTACTTGTACCAATCTAGACAATTGGTCTTATGAAACACCACAACGAAGGAGCAATGCATAGCCCTACTTTTCACACTACATGATAATCCTTGTGACCTCTATGCTAAGCTCAAAGTTGCAGCATAACAATACTAAGAGGTGATGAGGAATCATTTTCCCTAATTCTCCTTGCATTGACCTTCATTGTATTGGTTTGCTATTCCTACGTCTTAAAGGCTAGTATAAGGACTTTTTGTGGGAATTCATGTGGTGGCTTGGAGTAGTAGAAACTGATAGCACTAACAAGGCACATTTGTTTTGGGAAGTTCACAATATTGCATTTCTTTCTTTAGGGACATCATGTTACGTGAATAACAATACAATGTAATAATGCATCAAGTGCCTTGAATTGTCTTTGCTGGTTTTGGGCAGCCAAGGTGCAAGGGCTTAAAAGGGTACATGTGCATATGCAACTACACTCATAAGTACTACCGATAGCTTGGCCGATACTCCAGTGTGCATGTCTTGATCTCTTATGTTTCATTACAATAGTATCACAGTAGTAGCAACATCACCAGATGTTCCATCTGAAGCTTGCCTAGCACTCTCACCCACGACAATGGTAATCAAAGGGTTAGTAACGCTTGAATTTCAGTTACCACCACTACAACGAGTTTTGGGACTTAGCCGATTGCATGGGCTACGGAATTGTTGACATTGTGCAAAAACCAATCATTCCAAAGAAATTTTCTTGAATAACAAAATCGGTGAAAATGCCCATCATGTAGCGCTAGCGTGCCATGTGGCTTGATCTGGTCCAGGCATATGGGGAAGCAAATGGGATGACTTAAAGGTCAGAGACCTCAGACCTTGAGGGTCTCTGACCTTCAAGTACCGCAGTTTTGGCCAAGCAGATAAAGCTACCCGTCCGCTCGTTACATTTGGTATCAGAACGACGGGTTTCAATACCCATTGTCGAAACCGAGGGGGGGTCCATTCCTGTGTAGGACGAATGTAGCACCAGTGTGCCACATGGCTTGAACTGGTCTAGACCTGTGGGGCGGCAGATGGGATGACTTGAGGGTGGGAGACCCTCAAGTACCACGGTTTTGGCCCAGTGTGCCAAGCTTCCCGTCTGTTTGTTACACATCACCCCTTGTTTTGTCACCCGTGACTCTCATACACCCCGACCTCAGAACAATAAGCCGCATCCCCCCTACCGTAGAATAAGAAGTCCCATTCTCCCCTACCTCCAAAGAATATGTCGTATTTGCCCCTATCCGGTAAATAAATGTCCCATTCGTCCACCCGTTTTCACCATGCTCGAACAGGGATGCATGTCACTACTTGAGAATGGTAAGATCGGGCATGCGGTGCTAGATTGTGGCCCTCCATAGTAGTCTTCGTGATGAAGGACCGCGATAGCATTGAAGGGTGGAGAGGAGGGGAGGATTTGCAAGAGGAAAATGCTAGTCTGTACTTCGCCAACCGTCGCCAACCCCCCTCCCCGTCGCAGCCCACCAACCCGCCCACCCACCCGCCGATCGAGCCCATCGCGATTGAGGGTTGCGATGGAACGGGTGGCAAGAGGGGTTGCGGGGGCGGAGGGGGTGGAGGTCCTCGAGCGCCTGTGACTCCGGCCAACGTGCGTCGGCATCAGTTTCCGACGCTTCAACATTGGGGAGTTGAAAACTCCCCATTTGTTATTGTTTTCAGTTTTTTAAACTTTGTACCCATGTTTTCCATACACATCATACACAAACCCACCCCCTAGTTATTTACCGGGGTTCAAGGTTTTATATCTACGCGGGTACCTACTGGGCCCCACGGTAGCGGGGCTCACCAATTTCCCTTTCACACCATGGGGAGTCTTGGGCCCCCCATGCAAGGACCCCACCAACCACCTCCAAAAAACCACAAACCCATGTAGCAAGGAGTTTGTATTTGTTGGATAAAAAAAAGTGACATCAGCATGTCGACGCTGCATCCATGCAATGTTCACATTCCGTCTTTTGACAAATGAGAGGAGTACATCATTTCCTTTCTATGACTGAAACTCGTGTCTGTGTAGAAGGAACAAATCAGGCTCATGTTGCAAGGCAAGGGCAAATGAGGCTTATTGCTCCAAGGTAAGGGGTGATTCAGGCTCATTCTCTAAAAGGAGGGGTATATGGGCATTCCACCACAATAGAATGAAGGATACATGTAGGTGAAGAAACCTACCAAGTAGGTAGCATTGAAATGCAGAAGCTCTCAATACTTCCGTCGCGAGTGGGTCAAGAAATGGCCTTGGACTTCGCCGAGTCCCCTCTTCTTACGGATCATACCCGAGTCGCGTCATCATTTAGCAAAACTGACATTTCGAAGGTACGCAATACTTCCGTGTTTGCAGTTATGAATATTTGACAATTATGTCCATTGTGTTTCTCACTTCATTTTGTGATTTTTTTCCTTTTGTCAAGAGCCCGTCCGAGTATACTTTACTCAATAAACGGGAAGTCGCCAATGGACTAAGGGTATGGTAAAAACATCTCATCGAATATGATGAGTTTTTGACACATTTCCAAGTAAGTGAAATGTGGTATGGGGGCATAAGTTAGATTTTCCTTGTTTTGTTGGAGGTGATGGAAACGGGCCCCTAGTGGTTGGTTGTCTTTTTCCAACCTCCACATGGCCCTTACAATTGACCATGCCAACTGGCATGGTCGAACCTTTTCCACAAAATGTTTAAAGATCGTAAAATATTTCACATCTACATTCCTCCACCTTTAGGACCAAATCGTCCCGATTTGATGTGTTGCTTGGAGGGAATGGTGACCTGCACACTTGGAAAAATCCAACGGATTAGCAGATAAAAACTCTGTTTTTTTCTTTATTCCACTTTCACAAAGAAAAACTGGCTTCACAATGAGGTCTTAAGGCAAGAACTCTCAGCCGTAAAGGAGTAATGGCTTCGCTACTTCCCCCTTTTGTAAGGAGCATCCTCGTGACATGTGTTCAGGCGTCCTCGTAACACAGTGCACGGTAGCAAGGATATAGTACTAGATCCACTTCAAGGGGTGTGTGCCAAGGTGGTACCCCCGAGGGCAGAACGAGTTGAACGGACAGCCAGTTCCTCCCAGTACTCGTCTACAGCCGCCTTCGGCATCCGAAGTTCCTGGCTCCCACGAGTTGTGTTCAGGTCCACAACCAACCAAATGCACAACGTACTTCTTGACTAATCGTGCGTAGAGTACACGCTCACGGTGCTGGAGGATGCGATGGACCTTGCATTGGCCTTCCACAACAAGGTCAGCAGGCCTGGGCGGCTGAACAGATCCATCCGCTTTGTATGGTGCAAGTAGCCTCACATTGAACACATTGTGAACGCTTATTGCAGATGGCAAGTCCAACCGGTACGCCACTGGTCCTTTTGCATGCATGATAAAAATGGTCCAATCCACTTTGGCAACATCTTTCGTGCACCTCGTGTCTTCAGCAGTAAGTTCTTAGTGCTCAAAAGCACTCGGTCGCCAACAGAGAACTTGACCTCGTGTAGGTTTTTATCAGCATAGGCCTTTTGGCCTTGTCGAGCAGGGTACAAGTTGTCTTTTGCATCGTGCCAAATCACGTCCATTCTTTCCACAAAGACCTGGGTAGAGGGAACCTGATCACCACCGCCCTCGCGCTTTACCATGAAAGCGGACACCATCGGATGCCGACCATGATTGAGGAAAAAGGGAGTATAGTCTGTCGACTCGCTTACCGCATTGTTTACAGCAAACTCTGCGAGAGCAAGGAAGTCATCCCAATCCTCCATCCTCGAGTCGATGCACATGTACAGCATTTGTTCCACTGTGCAATTCATGCGCTCTGTCCGTCTGTCTATCTGCAAATGGAACGTAGTTGAAATTCTCACTCGTTTCCCGTATCACTCATTGACTACCTGCCAAAATTGGCTTGCAAATCGAGGGTCACGGTCCAAGATGATCTCTAGCGGGATGCCATGGTATTACACAATGCCATGATAGATTAGGCATGTTACTTCCTCTGCAGTGATCTGTGACGTTGTGGACATGAAGTGCGCCATGCAAGTAGCACGGTCGATCACCACAAAGATGGCATCATGATCCTCTGTTGTTTGTGGAAGTATGGTAATGAAATCCACGGCCACAAACTCCCATGGAGCGTTTGGTAGCTCTAGGGGCGAGAGAAGCCCCCTTGTGCCTTGTTGCTTGCTTTCTTTCAGAGGCAAAGGTCACAAACCACACAGTACCTCCGTACTTTGTTACTCTATCCTGGCCACAAGTACTGCGTAGAGAGCACGTAGCTTGTCTTCTTTGGGCCCATGTGTCTGGCTGCTGGAGGGTTATGGAACTCGAATAGTACCTGCTCACGCAGTTTCTCCATGTGTGGAGCCACCACTTGCTTACCATGCCAGTAGAGGCATATTGCTTCAATGAGGCCATGTCGCTCAATGTTTTGTGAATCTTGAAACCATGGATCGACGATGTAGCCCATGCGAGTCCGGCTCTTGAAAGGGTATGCTCCCACTAGTGGCCTTGGAGCTATACGGAGCAGGTTCACATGTCGAGTTGTTGCCTTTGCAACAGTCGGTCCGATGAGTTCTTACTTTCCACCATGATTTGCACAAAAACATGGTTCCGGCTCATGGGGTCTATCACGTTGATTTGGTCGGGCCGATATTGCCAAGTGAACGAGAATCGACTCAAGTATTTGGTCCAACGCGCTTGAAGGTGAGACTGGTTGAGCTGTGTTTGGAAGTATATCAGGGGGTTGTGATTGGTAACCACTATGATCTCCTTCTTTGCTCCTTCCAAGCAACACCGCCAAGTCTTGAAGGCATGTACAACTGCAAGAAATTCTTGCTCTCCCGTGGTGCAGCATGTCTCCAAATCAGAAAGATTTCAACTCTCGTATGCCACCGGGTGGCTGTCTTGCATGAGCACTGGTCCAATGCCAACAATCAATGCATCACACCTTACTTCCCATGATTTTTTTGGATCCGATAGGGCTAGCACAGGCGCAAATGCCAGTGTTTCCATGACCTTGTTGAAGGCTCCTTTGCATTTGTCTGTCTTGCACCATTGTGTTTTCTTTCATGTGAGGACTCTGAGCTCGCTAACCAAGGAAGAGTATCCCATCATGAAGTGTCTGAAGTAGTTTGACGCGCCAAGAAGAGATTGAAGCTGACCTATGTTTTTAGGACGGGGCCATTCCTTCACGGCTTGTACCTTCCGTGGGTCCACTCGGATGTCATCTCCGCTCACAATGTGACCGAGGTACTCAAGTTCCTTTTGTGCAAACTTGCACTTGCTCATCTTACTTGTTATCTTGGAGAATTTCTAACACCTCTCGCGAGTGCTTTTTGTGGTCTTCTTCCGTCTTGGAGAAGATCAAGATGTCATCGAGATACACCAACACATTATTTTTGAGTTAGTTTCGAAACACGCTATTCATCGCAACCTGAAAATTTGCAGGTGCATTGGTCAACCCGAAAGAGAGCACTCAGAATTGGTAATGTCCCAAGTTTGTGCGGAACGCTTTTTTGGACACATCCTCCTCCGTGATGCAGATCCGATGGTAGCCTTAAGTAAGATCGAGCAATGTGAAGATTCTTGCTTCCTGAAGTTGGTTAAAAAGGTCCTCAATTCATGATAGTGGATAACGGTTCTTCACCGTAAGTTTGTTCAATGCGCGATAGTCCACGCACATACGTAGACCTCCATCCTTCTTACCCACAAAGAGGATCGGTCCGCCAAAGGAAGACGAGCTTGGCTCGATCCACCCTTTGTGTAGGTACTCCTTGATTTGTGTTTCTGCTTCCTTCCTCTCAAGCAGGCTGAGCCGATACATTGCCCGAAATGGTGGCGCGGCTCCAGGCTGGAGTGGTATGGTATGACCCATCTTCCGTGCCGGAGGTAGGCTGTGTGGCGGGTCCTCAAACACATCTTGAAAGTCAGAAACAACTTTAGCCACACCTTTTTTGAGGTCTTGTTCTCCTTCCTTGGTTCTCTGCAAAGTGGCCAAGAAGTAGTGAGAACCTTGTCGCAGCCTTCGCTTTTCTTGTATTGCAGTCAGCGCTGCAGGTGTGTTCCTCTCAAGTTGAAGCATCAGAGGTATTGGTGAAATGGTGATTTTTTGCCACCCCTTCACAAATTTTAGCATTCAAAATTCACTTTTGCTTTGTGGTTCGCCAACCACGGGTCTCCCGAGATAATGTCGAATGGGTATATGAGATCAAGGTCTATAAGGCAAGTATTTGTACTCAATCCTCCAAGGGAGATTAAGACCACGCAATCACTGAGGATTGGTACCTCTCGATTGTCTCCCACGACCACTTTCCCTTCTCTCGGGGTGTATTCAAGGCTGGTTGCATCAAGGAATGCCGCTTTCACAAAAGAATATTCTGTTTTGGTGTTTCCAATAATGTGAGCCGATGTTTCGTTTACACTTCCCAAAAACTGCATCGTTATGTTGGCACATGATTTATGTATGAACAAACTCACAGGTGGTTTGGCATGTAAATGGTAAAACAGGTAGGCATGGGAGCATCAGCGGAGCTCCACCATGTCTTCCACCTTCTCCCACATGTGGTGCCACCGAGTGAAAGTTGCCAGTAACCTCCAATCCTTGAACTGGGAGACATCAGAGTCTTCGTGTATGGGGACGGCTATCGTGACCAATGCCAGTGTTTGTTTTTCATATGCTTGTTGTCCTTCTTGGATGATCTCCTTGACCTTTTCTTTTGTCTCCATTACAAAGCAGTCACGATTATCACGATTCTCCTTCGTGGCATACATCAGTGGACAAAAGCGGTCACAATAAAGAGAACCAGGTTGGGTGAATGATGAGAGCATCATTGTGAAGTATTGAGACGACAAGAATTCGAATCGTTTCACATCATCATCCACAAACATGAAAATTTTCTCATCTCCTAAGTTGTTAATCCCCCAGGCAGTCATCCACTCTCTACTGCTGGGGTGGGCAAAAATTGTGCAAGTACCCACGCGGTTCTCCATAGGGTTGGTCGTAGCCATCCTGGTCATCTGTCGTGCAAGGGCATCCACGTCCACGCTACCTTTGACGGACTCGGATCCTCTAGATAGCTTCAAGAGCTGGCTGCTGCTGCCCTCCAGGTGCGCGCCCATGGCCAATATGACCCAGGCGAGGTCCAACATTCAAACCGCCTGAAGCACCAGCAGCCATCCCACCTCCAGCACCCTGGCCTGGACAAGTGCCACCCTGCTGGTGTCCTTGCGCTCCCTGCCGGATGGGACCTCCAAAAGGTCTGCCATCTTGACCTAGGCTGAAGGCTTGCCCCTGTGGGGGACCTTGGCGCTGGCGTTGCGGGCACTTGCGTGCAAAGTGCCCCGGCTTATTGCACGTCCTACGTGTGAAGGTGCCAGGCTGAGATGAGTTTTGCTCTTGATTACGGGGCTTTTTGGACTGTCCAATGTGTCCCCCAAGAGGGCGCTTTCCCCTTTATTCTCATGGAAGCTTGAAAAGTCGGGCTTTGTCCCATGCCCTACAGTCGTCGTGTCCCATAAAGCCAAGTTCTTCTTGCATGTATCCAAAACGTACTTTGTTACCGCCTGCAAGCTTGCCCACCGCTTATGGTCTTTGTCTGTGATGCAGTGGAACTTGAGCTGCTCACATGCTAGGCCATTGAGGAAGAGTGAGATCTTTGTGTCTTTGGTCATGTGATGCGGTTGGAAACGCTAGGCTCAGCGTTTCCTCCACATATCGGTTCAAGGTCATGATCCCTTTCCTGAAACTTTCCAGCTCTTTTTCTTTTGCCCGCGAGTCTACTTGGTGTGAGAACAGCTCCTCCATGGGTTCCTCATACTCTTCCCATTTGGGACTACCCTGTCGCTCCTTTGTGTACCATACATCCGCCGGCTGCTCGAACTACTCGCGGTTTACTGCTTGTATGCCTTGGGCCCCCCAATCCTCCATGGACACCTTCCTCAGCTGCAGCTATAGCTTAAACCATTTCAGCCACGTGTGTACGTTGGACTTGCCATCATATTTATCGGCACTGAGTAATCCGTCATGCTAGTTGCTGTCAGTCCCCCAATTGTGGTGGGTTGCACTACGTGGATGGAGGTAGTCATCGGTGTTGGCTGCACTTTGGCGCGATGCGTCTCAGTTCATGCTTGCTCCTGGCGTTCAAACGCGCGTTCAGTTGCCTCTCCTGTCGCGTAAACAACTATAACTTCGTATATCTGGGCCACCCCATGCTTCTTCACTTTCAGCACTTCCCTTGTCTTGGCTTCCTCCTCTACACGGTTCAGTGCGATAGCAAGCTCTCCGTGAAGCTTCTTATTCTCCTTGAATAGATTTCAACTGGTGACGTAGCCGCTGCTAAAGTGTAATCGCAATGCAGCCATGGTTTTCTTGTGACTGCACCATTGCTCCCACAATGACGACGACGACGTTGTAGTCTTCTGAACTAAGTCGTGCCTTCAGCATCGCAACATCTTCCTCGACTTCGAGCAGGCGAATGGCCTTGAAGAAAGCACGGTGAATGCTCAGGGAGCCCTCAAAACCAAGGCTACAGAGGGATTCTTCATCACCTGTGCGGTTCGTGCTAGAGCTCCTCACTTCACTTGCCCTGACTGGGCGCCTCAGACTCTTGCCCAGAAACCTTGACACGAAGGCGCTGGTCAGAGGGCGGCTTTCCCTCGTTGCCATCGCCATCATCCTCAAAATGCACGTGGCACCTCTCTACTAGTCCAAGGATGTTGTTGGTCTTGTGACAGACGCCCGCATTGGGCTCCTGATCATTTTCCTCAGGCTGAGGTTCACTGTCTTCGTCATCCAATGTCTCAACAGCTTCAAGCTCAAGAGTAGTGTCGTCATTCTCCTCCTCCAATGTGTCGTTAGGTTCTTCATTGTTGGCCATTATGCCCTCTTCTGAGACATACCCGTCAGCTCCGTCCTGGAGGTTGAGATTCTTGGAAGCATGAACATCACCGCCCGGAGTTGCGTCCGGGATAGGCTCATGATTCGTCTCAGCCGGATCTGCCTCGACCACCTCAGTTGGGCTCTCGGTGCCTCCGTCGGTGTCGAAGATCAAGTGCTCATGGTCATCTTCGACCATGAGCGTGTACGGTGGAAGGCGCAGAGGTGGTTCATGAGGCACAAAGGTTTCCTCGCATCTCCGTCCCCCTTTCTTCGTGTCTTGATGACGTCGTGGATTTCGAAGGGGAGCTTTGGTTCCCTCCCGTAAAGCATGGCGAATCAAACCTCTTCGCTTGGTCCCACGCTTGGGTGTGCACGTCGGAGGTGGACCACGGAACAGGGTTGAGAATCAGGTTGTCCTCGCCGCCATGGCAAAGGCAAGAGCTTTTGTCAAAAGAGTGTAATGCTGGAGGGGAGTCGAACAATGGTTTTTTTAAGGTGGAGTACGCACTTGCTCTTGTAATGCTATTCACTTCAGACCTTTGCTCCCACCCTCTTCTTCAAACTTGGAATCCTTGTGGGTGTGATTTAGTGAGTTTCTTTGAAAGGAGGAGTCTAGCTTGCTCACTTTGAACTTTCTCGACTAAATCAAGTGTGAACATTTGAGGGGGAGATTGACTCACTCATCTTCAAGGGCATAACACTAGTATTTCCACTAACACACCAACTCACTCGAATATAGAGGAGATTAATCTCACTCTGTTTAGGAGGAGCTTCAAGGATGTTATACAAGGAAGTGAAAGAACAAGCTACGTACATAGTTTACAATGCCAGGGCCGGATGGCACAAGTGGGCCACTAGCTAAGAAGAAACACAAAGAGCGTAAAATTACGACTCCAACAAAAGAACGGAGCAAGAAACGAAGTTGTCTTGAAGTCGCAAAGAAATTTTGAAGATTTGATCCCAAGTGCAACTCTTGCCTTGTCCGCTATAGTCTTCCTTTCAAACGGCGAGCTCTAATGCCCCAAAAAATGGTTATGCTGCTCAGCTCGCCCCTTGTGCATCTTGGACAGTTCCATTGCGGTAGGGGGGCCTTGTGGTTGCTCCAAGGGGCCCTGTTCGCGCAGTAGATAGCCCTGCTAGAGTAGTTTGCTCTCGCGCTTGATCCTAGGAGCCCGTTTCTCACACGCGAGTTCACCGCGACGTATGTGTTGTGAGCCGGTCGAGGAATGGCCTCGGATTCTGCCGAATCCCCTCTTATCACGGGTCATTCCCGAGTCACGACGTCATAGAGCAAAACCGACATTTTGAAGCTATGCAATGCTTTCGTGTTTACAGTTATGATTGTTTTATGATTCTGTCAGTTGTGTTTCCCACTTCATTTCCTGCTCTCTTTGCTTTCATGGAGAGCCCATTTGAGTATATTTTATTCAATAAACGAGAAGTCGCCGATGGACTAAGGGTACAGTGAAATTCTCTCACCTAACATGACGAGGTTTTGACACATTTCCAAGTAAGCGAAACATTGTATGGCGGCATAAGTCAGATTTACCTTGTCTTGTTGGAGGTGATGGAAACGAGCCCCTAGTGGTGGATTGTCTTCTTCCAACCTCCACATGGCCCTTATAATTGACCATGCCAATTGGCATGGTCAAACATTTTCTACAAAATGTTTGAAAATCATAAAGCATTTCACCTCGACAGTAGGGATAACCCACACAATTGTAATGTGTGTATGCCCTACCCGGCGTTCGCAAGAATAAAACAAACATATCCAGGGTTTGCAAGAGTAAGACTCCCCTACCTACGAATAGCGAGAAAAGGCAGCATGTCAACGCTCCATGCGATGAAGCGTCAAAATGCTGACATCGACATTTTTTGTAGCATTCACAAACCCCTCTTTGGAGGGTTTGGTAAATGTTTGAGGGGGCGTCGCGTTAAGTTTGCATGGGGGTCGGAGACTCCCCATGTGTTGAAAGAGAACCTGCTGGGCCTCGCTAGAGTGAGACCTTACAGGAGCGCGCGGAAAACTAATGCCCTAAAACCTTAAATGTAATTGTGGGCTGGGTTTGACTTTGGTGTACATGTAAAAGTGGGGGGTTTGCGGGTTGGGAAAAAAATTGAACGAGCGTTTCTGCTCGATCTCGAAAGCGGGGATTTTTGCTCGATCGTGATCGAGCGATGACCTCTTTCACGGCTCTCGCGTGGGAGCGAGAATCGCATGGGGCTTGACATGCCCCATCTCGCTTCGCTTGATCAGCGACGCATGCCGCTGACGGAGCATGGTGAAGCGAGTGGGAAGTCTAGTTTTTTTATTTGACCGCCGGGCGGGGGAGTCCTATTTTTTAAGCGCCGGATGGGGCGGCCATGACCCGTCGCGAATTGGATAGAAGGTTTGTTATGCCCTACGACAAAGCAAGAGCCAGGTGTTGCATGCAAAGCGTGCATAGGGTTACATAGTAACTGAGCAAAAGAATCCACATTCATATGTCTGAGGATGGACTTATCAACTGCACTGAACCTGGACCATGTAAGGAAGTAATGCCATGAGGTTGGCCAATGATGGAGGGTCACAATGGCATTCCCGGGAAATGTTGGCCACTTTGAAGGTTTTCTTTGGAAAAAGTAATGGGCTTTGCTGACCAGTTTTATATAGATTAAGTACGAGTGTATGTATTTCACATGTTCTACATAATTTCTTTTACAAGGAATGACTATAAAACACATTTCAATGTCCTAATTTTTTTAGCCGGAATCATTTCTTTTGCTATTCTAGAAAAGAAAATTGAGAGTAAGGATAAGAACTAACCCATACTGTCCATTTTTCCCTGGCTTGCTTGGTGGATTACGTGAAGTCGGGTTTGTTGTCTTAAAAAACACATAGATTTCCATTTCGAATTTCAGATTCATGAAGGAGCATAAAATTCACCAGAATGTTTGCTTCTTCATTTGTGGAACCGTCAGAAAAATGATCGATCCACCAATCATAGATTTCATACATCTTTTGTCAAAGAAAATTTGAATGGTTCTAAATTTGGATAAAAATTTATTCCATTAGTTAAAGCCTTTTCTTTCTGTAAATGTTAAAAGTTTTCGTTCTAAAGCTGAAATCGCCTCCTGACACACTGGGTGGGGTATGAATGGTGTCTCGGCACTACTCGGTTATACTTTTGTGGCGGTCAAATGTCGAAAACAGTTCAACAGGTCGTGGTCGAACATTGGTCGCAAAAGTACGCAAGACAAGTTCCAGGAAGTCCCAACGCCTACGTCTGCACCTAGCTGGATAGCCAGGTTCTTTCGCACCACCCGTTTCCTGCCGTAAGTCAAACATATTATTATTTTCTCGCTCTTATTCTCAGCCACGTCGCCTATTGCCCCCGGCCTTCGCGGACCAGCGTCGCTGCAAATGCAATGCGATCCGTCCCACACCATCCCCCTCTCCCCCCCACACCCCCCCCTCCACCCCCCCAGCCCCCATCCCCCCCCGGCCCAACTGTGCGCTGCCCTCCCCCCCCCCCCCCCCCCCTCCCCCCCCCCCGCCCCCATCCCCCCCCGGCCCAACTGTGCGCTGCCCTCCCCCCCCCCCCCCCCCCCTCAACCCCCAAGCCCCCGTCCCCGACAGCGACCAGCGCCTAGCACCGCTGCCTTGCGACAACGCGACCCCGTCCGTTGGGGCGGCTCTCCTTCCGCAGGCGGTGCGTTCCCGCAACTTGCACAAAACTGCAACCCGATTCACTGTCGCTGCCAAGAACAGCGGTAGAAGCAATTTCACCTTCCATATCAGCAGGAGCAGCAGCAGGAGCAGCGGCAGCGGCAGCAGTAGCAGCAGTGGCGGGAGCGGCAACAGCAACCGGCTGATCGCAGCGGCCGACACGACGAGCTTGTGTTTGCGCGCAGGCGTCTCCGATCCGGGAAGACTCCCTCGCCCAAGAAAAAGAAAGAAACCACCTTCTGGGCGAGAGAGCAGCTCTCCCTCCCCGCGCCTCGGCGACCGTGATACTTCTGATTTATTTTTCTGTTTACGACGTTTTGCAAAGCGGCTGAGAAATCAACATCCCTCAGGCGTCTCTGATCCTGGTGAGTATGTCGTCGCAAAGAAGAAAGAAGAGGAAGCGCTTTCGTGCGAGCGCGGGAGAGCAGGTGTTCGCCCCTGTGTGCGTGAGCGTGAGGAGCACGCGATCAATAATCAAGGACGAGGGGGAGAGGGCGAGGGAGAGGGAGAGGGAGAGGGAGAGGGAGAGGGAGGGGGATTGGGAGAGGGCGAGGGAGAGGGAGAG
>SZWC01013651.1:46757-63048 GCA_023375785.1 Penium margaritaceum | reverse complement strand
CACGCACGCACGCACACACGCACGCACGCACGCACGCACGCACGCACGCACGCACGCACGCACGCACGCACGCACGCACGCACGCACGCACGCACGCACGCACGCACGCACGCACGCACCACGCACGCACGCACGCATGCACGCACACACGCACGCACGCATGCACGCTCGCACACAAACACACACGCGCACACACGTGCGTGTGCGTGTGCGTGTGCCTGTGTGTGTGCGTACACGTGAGTGCGTGCGTGTGTGCGTGCGTACGTGCGTGCATGCATGCCTCCGTGCGTACAGGAGTGCATGTGCGTGTGTGTGCATGCGTTCGTACATGCATGCATGCATGTGTGCGTTGGTCCCTGAGAGCGCTCCTGTGTGTGTGCGGGCCTGCAGGCGGGAGTGCATGCGTTTGCAGAGTGTGGCATGATCCTCCATGCACATCATGTGTGACATGATGCACATGTTTATCATGCCTGGATACACCCTGAACCATGAGCACTGCCAGCTAGCTGGCCCTGTCAATGCATCTCCCTCCTACTTATGACCCTCACTACCCTCAAAGAGGCAAGCGCTGTGCTGTGATGGGGCCTCACCACTGTCACCGTTCCTAGGTCACACGCACGCTGCGTCAAAGCCCGCTTCTAGGCAGGCAACCCATACCTCATGACCCTGCCACAATGGCCTCCACAGACTATGTCCCAATGCCACGCACGGCCTCAGTCTAGCTGCTGTCGCAACATCTTCCTCGCTTGCCCACGCACCACCCAGCACGCACACCCATAACCCCTCCCCCACCATGGCTTACTCACAGTAGGAGCTCAGACACTCACTGGTAGTGGCTGCCGTCCACCTGCATGATGGCCATCACAATGTCGCGGTTCAAAGGGGACACCGTGGGCGCGCTGCTGCTGCGCCTGCTGGAGCTGCCGCTGCTGCTCGAAGCCGTGGATCCAGTGGCGGAAAAGCCGCCGCTCTCGCCGAAGATCCANCCTCAAAGAGGCAAGCGCTGTGCTGTGATGGGGCCTCACCACTGTCACCGTTCCTAGGTCACACGCACGCTGCGTCAAAGCCCGCTTCTAGGCAGGCAACCCATACCCCATGACCCTGCCACAATGGCCTCCACAGACTATGTCCCAATGCCACGCACGGCCTCAGTCTAGCTGCTGTCGCAACATCTTCCTCGCTTGCCCACGCACCACCCAGCACGCACACCCATAACCCCTCCCCCACCATGGCTTACTCACAGTAGGAGCTCAGACACTCACTGGTAGTGGCTGCCGTCCACCTGCATGATGGCCATCACAATGTCGCGGTTCAAAGGGGACACCGTGGGCGCGCTGCTGCTGCGCCTGCTGGAGCTGCCGCTGCTGCTCGAAGCCGTGGATCCAGTGGCGGAAAAGCCGCCGCTCTCGCCGAAGATCCATCCCTCATTGGGGTCGTCGTAGTGGATGCGCGTGTCAACGAACTCCCCCTCCGAGTCCGACCCAGAGGACGCGCCCCTGCCCCCGCCCGGCCTGGTGCTACTGTTGCTCCTGCCGCCGTCCACGCCCAAGCTCCACTCCCTCGGCCCATTGCGACCCCGTGAAGCACACGGCGTGATCGTGGGTGTGGAAACGACAGCGGGGTTGCTCTTGCTCTTGCCGCTGTTGCCGCCACCGCGGCTGCAGAGCCCGTAGCGACTGATACCGCTGTTACCAGTGCAGCTGCTGGTACTGGCGTCTGCTCTAGCACAGGCAGGCGCACGAATGGGGGACGTCGCCGGTGCAGCTGAGAGCGATGTTGCTACCGCGCCGAACGCCGCCATTGTCGATCCAGATCGGGTCAGAAGCAGCAGAAGTAGGTTGAATCAGTCGGATCGGCAAACACGATCAAATCGCTGACCCGGATAGAGGGGCAGCGGGTACTCAACGGAACTGCAAAGACCAGGAATCAACGGAACCGACCGAAAAGCTGCAGCCGCGAACCTTTGTTCCAGTAACCTTCACATCACAACCTGAAGGACAGCATCACGCGGAGTGAGAGACGGCCTCTGCTTGCCACAACCTCAGGCCACCCTGCTCTGAGGCCAACCGAATTGCTGCCGGGTCGCAAATTCTGTTCGTGGAGGTGTCAGGCTTCGCCATGCGCACTGGCAGAAAGCACAGCGGGCCATGGGTTGGAGTGAACGAGGTACGACATCCGAGGCGACGTTCATCGCAGCGGCTACCCCACAACCGCAGGCACGGGAATCGCTTCGCTCTCTTTTGACAGCCTACGGCTGCTGCCGAAATTGAGTCGATAGTAATTGTTCAGCAAAAGGAGAAATTCATTTAAGGCACATAACTGATGTTCTCACACTGAAACTAAAACGTCCATCAGACACCATGAAATGAAAACATAAATTATTATTGCTGTTTAAAACCATCATTATGTACAAAACGAGCACGCCATGTGTCAATATCCCAATTGCAAGGATGTAAACAACGTATATCCACTTCGACACTTCATCTTCTTGTTAACATGAATGAAAAGAATAAAAACAGATTTCATGATCTTTGTTCCTCATGAAAAACAATGTTTGTATGAGGATCAACCAAAATCTACCAAGAGCACCTTCTCACTTAGATTAGGTTCTTAGAGAGAAGGTTAAGGGTTGCGATAAAGCATAAGGCGTTAGACATGTGTTACTTTAAACCAACCTACAAAAGAATTCATAAGAAATAAAATAGATTTCAAAGAAAATTTCACGTTTCCTCATGGTTTATTAAATCTTCAATCAATAAAATTTAACATGAATTATGATTTCTGTCATGATTTATGATTTTCATGACATTGATAATAAAGAAAGTTGACATGCTCCCTTTGTGCCAATAAAAAATGAAACATTTCTTCGACGACTTGTTTTTCATTTCAATGCTAACATTTTTTGTACACATGATCATTCCCATTTTCCTTGATGGTATCTAACACATGCATACTTCTAAATCAGCGCCAAATTATGGGGTATTAAGGTCTTCACATTTTTTCTCACAAGTACGTTGATTCAAATTTCTAAGCAAAGGTGTTGACATGCTCAAGTCTAATGTTTATGGAAAAAACAGAAATTCAAAAAATGTAGCCATAAAACTTGTATCATGTGACTTTTAATCGATAATTGTGATTGAAATTTTTCAAATTTATTTTTAAGTAATCTCTATTTATTGAAGTAGTTTCAAGAACACATGATTCCATAAAGGCTTTGAAACTAATCCTCAACATTCCATTATTCATCATTCCTTCATATATTGTCACAAAAAAATAGATTGAAAACCAAGAACATTTGTTTATGAATTAAAAAAGTTGAATGCTGAATTAATTCAATCCATATTTCGCAAAATTCTTAGTTATTTTGGTGTTTCATCCCTTCCTCTTCTTTCACTAAAGCTTTTTTATCTTTTATAGGCATGTGCAAGTGAAATGTTTTCAAGCTCATCATTGATAATCAGATCACAAGTAAGAAAGGAGATGAATCCCGTAATACACCATACCAAACCAACTCCACGACATCATTCACCATGAAACAACCATAATGTGACTTGGAACTGGAAGACAGTTGTAAAAGAGAAGGTATACAAATGTGGGTTTGCTTTTACAATGGAATCTTCACATACAATTTGATTTTTCAAAATTTCTTCACCTTGATATTTATTATTTCTAGCATCAATGGAAAACTATACATGCAGTTTATTTTTCTTGACACATGTAAGGGAAGAAGAGAGAAAGTGGTTATAAAAACACGGCATGGCATCCTAGTCGAATTAGAAGATAACCCGATCGGTACTTTCAAACTTTGAAAGAAAAATGTGCATTCAAGAAATCAAATCTAATGTCTCGTAAATGTTCATGGCAAATTTTGAAAGACTTATCTCTTTCTTCAAACGGCTACAAAATGAGCCACGGTGCAAATTCCGTGATGAGCCATTTTGCCACATGGCGTCAACAGGTTGTGGGCTGTTGGGCGACGGTTGGGATGACTTGAGGGTCTTCGACCCTCAAGTATCTTGGTTTTGGCCCAATTGGTCAAACTTCAATGGGAGCCTTAGGAAATCACTCGGGAGAAATCATTTGCCGAGGCTTCGCCGCACAAAGAACTTCGACGTCGCCAGAAGAGAACGAAATCGATTGAGCGAGAAGCCGATGACGCGTACGATTTACTGCACGCGCGGCTGTCGTGCGAGAGATTATCCTCAGGATTGCGGGTGGTGAGTTGCCCGAGGGCGGTTTTCTTTTTCAATGAACCAGGTCAAGGTCCCATCGTCTCCCAATGTCAAGCCGAGCACGAAGCCGAAAACGAATAATGACTGAGATCGCACGACCTCTCTGCGCGCAATTCCTGACATTGGCGGTTGAGTGAAGGCCGTCTCGAGCAAACTTGGACGAAAATCCAGGGTGTAGTACTTTCGCCAACACAGACCAAGGTGAACACGATGGGGGCAGGGCAGCGGTTCTCCTGCATTAGATGTTGGCGGACGCGAGATATCCAGGTAATGGACAACAGCAATTGCACGGGGGACTGGCCCATCGACGTTCCGTCGAACCCAAACGTCCAATCGTTTTACAAAAGAAAAAATAGGCTTTCCGATCCTCGATAACGACGGCCACCGACGGGCGATGGAAAAGACGGTGTGCCAGGCGGTTTTCGAAAACAATTCAGTCTAGCAATTTCACAGGGCAATAGAGGGTGACGTCAAACACACTGTGGGCAAAACAGCTCACAACAGTACTCAAAGCAACTACCCATTTAGGAAGAAGTCCTTTCCAATCCCCTCACAAGATATTCTGAATACAGAGCCCAGAATGCACCGCGGCACATTGTCAACAAGGAACTCTCCAAACCAAAGAATACGATCGTCTTATCCAAGTCTTTTCAAAAGTCAACCACTGTGTTGCGTTGGGCGGAAATGATCTGGTTTACAATTGAATACAAAGCCTGTAACTTTTTGTGAGATTAAGATCATTTCGGTATTTTTTAAAATGGAAAGTGTACTTGTTATCGGAAGTGTCAAAACTCAGCGATGTATATGCAACGTGCAGGTGCAATAGAAAAGATGCTCGGTCGAGCCGTCTGGCTTTTTGACGATTCGCATGAAGAGACGCTCTCGTCCGCTCGCTCGAAAAGACCCACCTTGGATCGATGGGGAGCTTTGAGACAAAGATTGTGGTTCACAAAGTTCGTCGAAGTTGTGTGTCAACTTCGTCTACAGTCTTCAACTGATGAGAATTTCCGTGAGCATGCTCTGGTAGGTTCAACAAGTGACACAAAAATGGTTGGTCAATGTGTAGATGTTCCATCATATTCTAGAGGACTGCTGCACTACATGAAAAAGCAGTCGTGACGAAGTCGCGATGTAGGTTGAGAGCGCTAGAGTAAGAACGAGATTGGTGCTGAGTTAAGGCCTCTTGTATGCCATTCGCATAACACTCTCCCACCTTTTAGTCGCGACGCCCCAGCGCATTACTATTGCAAGGCCGTGGGCAAGTTTGGTTGCCATCGATGAGAGGATCAACGTCCGAAAGTTGGTTGTACAGAAACAAGCTGTTTTATGCTGCTTCATAATTCTTCCACATGACTAGTACTGATCTTCGCCTTCTTGTCATGAGTGATCAAGGATTTCCTCAACCTCGTACTTGTGGTCACCGTCAACGATCATGGGCGGCGGAGTGGGTGCCACACGCCCCAAAAATCTTCTACAGGATTGATGTAACGTTGGATTTTGCTGATGTGGAAGACCGAGTGGATCTACAGATTGTCAAGCAATCGAAGATTTGCGACGACCAAAGTGCACATCTCTTAGATGTCAAAGGGCCCAACCATCTGAGTTTCAGTCTCACATTGTTTGATCTGCAGATTTTGACAGATGCGGATTTCAGCAAAACCTTATTGCTCTCTTTGAGCTCCTTGGTTTGGCGCTAATTATCGACATCTCGCTTCATAGCCGCTTATGTCTTTGCAATAATTTGAAAAGCTTCTTCCTAAATTTCTAAGAAGTCTCGTCCATGTGTGTCGACTGTGAGGATGTTGCTCTCCGTTTATACGGAAATTAGGGTGGTTAGTTCCGGTCTGTTAACCACCTCAAATGGTCTTTTCCCTGTTGCGATAGATGTCGCCAAATTTTATGCAAAACTTGATTACTGGAAACTTGACAACCTAGTTAGTGCCGTATGATTGCACAACATTTGCAAAAGATTCAAGCATTTGGTTGGTTTGCTCAGTTTGACCATCGGTTTGCAAATGAAACACGGGTAAATTTTCAAGTGGGCTCCCATACTAATAAATCCAATCTCGCACTAACTAGCTCGTGAACCTCTCAACTCAATAACTTGTGATTTATCAAGAGACCCCATGCACTCGGATGATTTATTCAAGGAACAACACAATTTCTCCCTCGGTGGTGACATCGATAGTGTTCATAATGAAGTACACTATCTTAAAATATCTATCAACGATGACAAGTATGGCAACAAATCCTTCTAGTGTGACGTGTACCCCTGCCACAAAACCAATGGAGATGTCTATCTAGAGCTTTACTAATACTAGTATTGGTTGGAGTAGAAAATGGGGTCTTGTGCGTAAAATGTTTTGGTCTTGACTTTTGCACAAGTTTGCGACGTCAACCCCCATCTTCTCCCACACGCAATGCTTTGCAAGCTTTTTCAAAGTCTTTTCAACTCGACCTCCTCTAACTGTGATGAGGCACTCTTCAAGAAGCATGCGTCATATCTCTTGAACATTGGAGACAACATACTGATTTTTGTGCTTTCTACGCAAATGGGAACTTGCAATGTGAAACACTGCCATGTCGTAGACCTCCTGGTCCGTGTAACCACATGCAAACAATGTTGCCACGTGTGGTTTGGCTTGAATCTATAGAGTGTTCACCCTCGTGAGATCAGGCTCGCGGATGAGCGCATCCATTGGATTTGTCTTTCTTGGCTAATACTCAATCTTATAGTTGTAGTTGGACTCAAGGAACTCCATCCAACGAGTTTGTCTTTGGCTGAGGTTTGGCTATATTTCTGAGCACTTGAGGTCGTGGCAATTCGCTCAAACCACACATTTGCGACACTCTAAATAACATCGTCAAGTTTTGAGGGTGGGAAAAATCATAAGTATCTATTTTTTGTGGAATTCATACTTGAGTTCTGCCCCATGACAATACAGCAACATGTCCGCAATTGGTTGTTCTCCTCCGCCAATGTTTTGTGGGAGGAAAAATCAAATTAATCAAATGAAGGCATGTGTGACCATGATGTAATTTTATTTTCCGGTTTGCCAATCAAAGGTTTGGTGCCAAGGTCAAGGCTTTACGTAAAGACGTCAAAGCCTCTTGGTAAGTTCCTCCCTTATTCTACTTGTATTGTTTGCGGGTGATATAAAAAATAACATCAATATTCAGGTATATCTTTGCAAACCTTTGGTAGTAGTTACAAAACCCATCAAAAACATGTACAATGCGTCCGTTTGTTTGGGATGGCTTGTTTGCCACCGTGGATATCTTTTCAGGTGCCATGAACATCCGTCCGCCACCGATAATGTGCCCACAAAACTTGTTGGAGCGTTGACCGAAGTCACTCTTTAAGAATGGGGCATAGAACTTCTCCCGTTAAAGACATGAAGCACCCTTTCAGAGATGTTGTTGATGTTCTTTTAGGTTTTTATTTAACACAAGGATTTAAGCAATGTACGAACAAAAGATATTGTTCATTACAGCAATGAACATTGTAGGTGCATCTGTAAGTCCAAAAGACATAATCGTGAACTCAAAATGCCAAGAAAGTGTTCAAAAGGCATTTTTGTAATATCTTTCTTAGCAATGGGAATTCGGTGTTAGCGGCTATGTAGATTGATTTTGTTGAAAAACCTTGCTAAGGGTGTAGGTAGCGGTCCTTAATTGTGATGAAGTGCTAAGATAATTAGTCCATGCACATCCACATTTTTCAAGGTATCTTTTCTGCTAGTAGTATTGAAGCCGCATATGGGGAAATGGACAATGAAATGAACCCCTTAGTCAACATATTGTCTCGGTACCCATTGAGCTACGTAAGTTCGCGATCACTCATCTGATACGTCACATTGAAGATTGTTTTTTTCCAGGACTGAGCTTGATTTGGTGGTTAATGTCACGTTTGAGAGGGAATTCACTTAGCATTTTGTCAGAAATCACCTCTTCAAATTCTTTCACAAGCAGAGAAAACTCCACTAGTTTGTTTTCAAGCTTTGATGTTGATAACGTTGATGAGGCTAATGAACCAGATGTATCAACTATAGCAACTGATTGATTTTAGATGCTGCTTACATTTATTCTGAGTAGCCATGGTGAGCCCCCTCCGCTTTTGTGTCATTTTTCCGCGTCCAGCAAGATCAGCACCGCTGACAGCTATGGCATCCTTGGGGTTACCCTTGTAATTATTGTGTTGCTTTCAGCAGCCTTGTTGTTGCTTCTTACACATAGGCTAGATTTTTCCCTTTTCACGAGTGGCACAAAACTTTCCAGCCAGTCACGTTCCATGTAAATGATTATAGTGCTCAAGTTGACTTACCGGTTTCCCTTTTGTGTGGAAATGAAGGTCGAGAATCCTCTCATAGTCACTAATTAGGCACAATATCTGGCTCCTTATGATATGCAGATAGATGATATGCATTCGTAATGGTTGCTTCAATCAACAAATGTGAAGTCATCCATCAATGGTTCTTTTTTCCAATGCTTCAGATTCATGCTCCAAGACCAGGATTTTCATTCATTGATCAAATACATAAATGTGAGATGCAACTCTATCAATTATGGAAATCAAGAATTTTGACTTTGAAAATCCCTCGATTACACTCTCAATAATATTGTAAGCTCATCGTCTTATCCCTCATTGAATTTTAAGCTCTTAGGAACCCTCGTATTTGCCAATTGTAGCCTTTCTAACGGGCAAACATTTGACATCAGTGTTTTGGCTACGGCAGGATTTTCTCATTTCCTCCTTCCCTTAGTTGTTTCTCAACTCCTTTCCTCTTTTTTAATTTTCTACTACTTCCTCCTTTTCACCTTTTGCCTGGGGAAATTTCTCGCGTTTTGCCCAATCGTCTCGTAGCTATAGCGAGTGATTTGATCTCTTCTTGCTTTAAGTTGTCCAATTCCATCACGGCGAGTTCTTCAAATTCTCCGATTGATGTGCAATGGCCTGTTGCGACTTATATTTTGGGATCCAACAATAGGATTCCATGTAATTTGAGTTGAATCCATGTAGTTGATGCGTTTAGTGACTTTGATGATTTATGACAAATCCTTGGTGATGTGGATCATTGCAAGTGCTCTGTGAATATCATGTTTGAGGGTGTTGTAGTGAAAACACATTTTATGCTCTGCAAGGTTGCTACCCTTGACGATTTTATTTTAACAGCACGTGTTCTCTTCCACGGTTGAAAATCGCCTCAATTGATGAAGCTAGTCGCAAAGCATTGTTTTCTCGTTGAGCTAGCCATAGAAGCAACGAGTGCCTACATGTAACCATGCCTATTGGATGGGGGACCAACTGATGATTTCAAGTCAATTGAACCCTCTTGAAGGAGAACACGCCTGGTGCCGACAATGCGTTACCCATTAGATCAACACACTTGAATGCCTCGTGTATTTGGATGGCGATAAAATTGGCCCACCAACATAAAGCCAAAGCCAGAAAACGCGAGTTTCAATTTGTGTTTATGAAACTCAACCCTAGTAGCAATGAAGTACAAATCAGAACTCGTAAAGAACATCCTCCTTGTTGGTCCTTTTTACTTTACTGGATCGAACATTATAGGAAACCCTACATGATTAGAGGCATTCTGGACGTGAGGTTGATCGCCAAGTACTACTTCTCGCGCTTTTAAGTTGTGGATTATGACAATGTATTACATTTTTTCCTCCTCAAGCTTACGTTGGAATGCTTCCATTTGTGCCAACCAATTCGTCACCTCAATGCTTTTGTTACGTGTTGAAGTTCAAGTTCCATTCATTGGTGGTACATGTAACAAAACATTACGCAGGCAAAGCTCAGTATTTGTTTCGCCAATTGAGGTAGAACATGTCATCCAATCCTCCCCTTGGACGAGGCTGAAGGTGATTCCCAAGGTACCTTCGGCCATTGCTGATGTCTTTGTCAATTAACATCGGTATTATCGTGTACGCTTACACCATGCGCTGACTTCGTCATAAGGTCTGGAAATTTCTTGTCAGAGGAGATGAATTTCAAGACACGTGCAAATCTCGTGTCGTTTGTAAAACAATCTCGTGCCCTGCCTACGTTGATGTCCTCTCATACCAGCTGATACGATAGGCAGAAATGAGGTGGTTCACAATTGAAAACAAGGAGCCATTTTTTTACAAGAATAAGGTTAGTTTTGTTTTTCTCCTAGGGGAAATTGGTATTGTTATCCGAAGTGTCAAATGTAAACGACATATATACAATGTGCGAGTGTGAACCAAACGAGGCTTGGTCGAGCTGTTTGGCTTTCGGAGAATTAGTGTAAGGCAATGCCGTGTTCTTGTTCACTGGCTTGAGAAGGCCCATGATGGTTCGTGAGGGGGCTTTGAGATGAAATTTGTGGTTCATGAAGTTTGTCAGATTTGTGCATAAAACAATTGTCATTCATCTTGAATACTCAACAATTGCTATGAGTAGGCTTCAACGAGTTCGAGAAGTGACCGCAAAATGGTTTGTTCATGTGTGCATGTTCTTAGGTATTTTGCGAGAATTCCCTTGGTGTATGAAAATTCGGTTGCCGCTTGGTTTCAATTTATGACCTGGGCAGTAGAGCTGAAAATATGTCGCACCTAGCTTTGGGCCTTGTGTATGCCATCGGCTGAACACACTTCCCATACATGCTTTCTTCAAGCCTCATATACTATACATTATAGCAATATGAAATGGATATTGTCTATATTGAATAAGTTTGGAATGTATAAAAGGAAACATTGTGTGAAACCTTACAAACTTGAGGAAGTGATGCTCATAATAAGATCTCACAAAAGTTGAACCCCATGGCCGGAACATTTTCATTTATGTTCCCATTTTCAAATAGGAGAAGGAAACCTTGTAAATATGTTAGTGCTTAAAATGAAGGTCCAAATTCTCAAAATACCTCTCACGTTATTGCAACAAAGAAGATCTAAAAAACAAAGCAATGGAAATGCAAATCAACCCCTCTCACCAAAGAAAGAAAAGCCAAAAATCATTAACCACCAAACATTCAAACCAACACTTTCTACAACAACCTGAGAAAAACTGCAACGGCCAAGATTCATCAAATATTACATAATTGTGGTTTCAAAAAATCCATGCTTGCAAAATTTTTGAGCTAGAAAGTAACAAGAAATTGATGTCTTACAAAAGGAATGGTGTTTGGCTTCAATCAGATACGCTAACCAACACCTTTCTGTTGGCGTTTCTATTGTGTTCTCGTAATCCCTCCATAAACTCCACATCCCTATGATTAATCTCCACATCCTTACAACCAAACATGAAAAGATGTCACATTAAAAATGAGGAATTCAAATTGAAAAGGGTTTTCTTAATTTTCCTTTAGAAAAACTTTAGGTATCCAAAGATTTTACTAGTAGATACCTTAATCAAGATAACTTGTGAAATCATCAGTTCAAAATTATTCACACAAAATTAAACGTGTCATCTTAAAGTGGGATAATCTTTTCCCCATGGGATTGTTTACATTGACATGTCAAACACCAACGTAACAAAGTACATAAGTTAATTTTTAAAAAACCAAAAAGTAGGCATACAAATCAGAAGTATATGAAAAAAACGGTTCATTAAAGGATGCATGCCAAATGAAGAAAGTTGACACCATGGCCACTTAAACTCTGTTAATGTTTACTTGGTGTGACAGATGACTACTTTGGAAAGATTGTTTTCCATGGCAACGTCCGCTCTTAACCTTTTGTTAAAATACAAGTGGAAATTTTCTCCATGGGTCATCTAAAAACCTTCTTGGAAGGATTCTTCCATTAAACTTGCTAGAATATTCATGATTATAGATTAAGTGGGTATATGAGCCCTCAAGTTTCAAAATGATTTGGTATGATAACAAAATTTATAGTTACCTCATCTACATCAAAAACACTTCATTGAGGGTTTGAAAAGATGCCAACAAATTTTTAAAACGGTTGATTGGGGAGAACATAATGAATGATGCTTGCATGCAATGATGTAACAATAACAACAATTTCATGTATTGCATGCACAAGAAAATTCCGAAATTCCAACATCATTTCTATTCATTGTATCGTGATTTGTTATACAAGCAGCTTATTTGTAACATGGACCTTACTAGAATTCTTACACCACAAACGGGCATTGAGAAACCAAAACCAACGGGATTGTTTGGTCCACAACCCATGTGGACATATCATTCAATCATAGCCATTGCCCTATCTAAGATGCAAAATTGGATGTTACTCCAATGTTTTTTGGCCCTAAACCTAGAAACGTGTTCCATCTTATGTCTACATGTAAAAATGAAAAGCTTTGCACTATACTCTATACAAAACATGTGATATTGAATATAAATCAAAGACATTTACGAGCTTCATTCATCAAATCCAGAAAAGATGTCATTCGAAACACTCCATTGGGGTTGCTTCTTTTGTTTTTGCTTCCTGAGTTACCTTCACAAATGCACCAAAACTTTAAACTTTTCTCCCAAATGACTACAATGGTTCTTTAAATCCTAAATACTTGTCAATGTACAAGAGAAACAAATATGCCAAGAGTTAAGTTGCAAAGGTGGACACCAAGGATCACGTTTTCGAAAAGTTTTCTCACAAATTTAGAGCGTTTTACATTAGTTTTATTCTCTAGATCAATTTGTACAAAATGTGATATTCTTTTAATTATATTTATGTAATTAAATTTTCCCATGATTGTGACACAAAATAATTGCCTACTTAACCTTTTTGTGGTCATTCAAAAACTCAATATCAACCTAAGTTTAATCTGTTGATATTCTTCTATGGAGAGGGGAAAGTGTTTAATATGTATATTAACATGGCATTATTGAATAGAGGCACAAAAAAAACAAAGTGAAAATGCTTGTAATGCATGAATGGAGACCAATAGGCTTATAATTGTTAGAACTTGAAAGATGTTTGGCAATTCACCCGTACACTTATTACGTTTTGGAAATTTCAACATAAGAATAAAGCTATAATAATGAAATCATGTTTTTAGATGTTAGAATCAAACCTTGATGACCTCATTCGATGTAAAATACAAAGTATCCTTCTACCAAAGCACTTCCACATGGTGTAAAGGTTTACATCAACGATGAAAATGATTATGTAAAATACTGACTTCACCAAATTCCCTTCCTTATGTACCAAATTACCTTACGTGTGCAATTTCATTAGGATGAAACCATACGTCAAACATTGGGATTGTTACACATCCCCACCCTTTTGGTGTACCATTCCCATTCAATTAGCTCTATATTGTCAGGTGAAAATGAAATAAGCTTGTTCTCCTTCCTAGAATAGACCCTTTTCACTATGCAAGTAGAAAATGAAACAAAGTTAAGCTTCATTCACCTTCATAAAAACATGTTATGTTGTAAGAAATTTAACTTAATGCGTGGGTAAATGACCTCGTTCAAAACCAGATAAAGAGAAAAATCTGATTTTTTACTTCAAAAGGCCCAAAATAAGTTAGTCCCCAAAGAATAGTTTAAAATCCAATGAAAGTAGACATTTTCTAAATCACATGTATCGACTACACAATACCAAGTTTGGCATTTTTAAAATTGTGTTTATTTGTATAATCACAAAAGCAAAATGTAAATTCTTCCAAAATGATGAGTAAACACAATTGTTTCCTATAAATACATGCATACAACCCTTTACCCCCCAAAAGTCTTTCAGTGTAGGTTTACTCTTTTGCAAGTTTCCTCCTGAATCTTCAAACATCCTACCAATTGTTTCATACCTAAAAAAAATTGTAGTGTAATTTTTTATTTTACCCCACCTTCATCATTACCATTTACTTAATGGGGAGTCATATCTAAAGAGAAAAAAAAGGATAAACAAAATAGAAATGGTCATCATTGGAAAAACTAACGTAAGAAAAATTTTGAAGTATGGCCACCCAAACATGGGCCCAGTGCTGACGGTTGAGTGCGTGTTCTTGCTCTAAAACAAGGTAAGAATTTAGGCCCCTTTGTTAATCTCACCTACCTTTTACTTGTGAGGTGCGAGTGTTTCCGCCAGTCTCACTTCAAGTACATGGTTCTTGAGCCCCTAGTTGCCTTAAGAACCTGGCCGACAGTTTCATCGACCTTAAATACTCGGCTAGCCTCTCCAATAGGGTACTTTCTGTGCTTTAGTTTTTGGGTTTCATGAAAGCGACCGAAGTTTTGTTGTATGGTAGAGTTATGGCCATGTTATCCAAGTGATTTCTGTTTTTGGAGGAGTTGGAAGAAATTTAGCTTGATCTGTTAAGGTACATGATTGATTGGCCATAGATCACCTATTCGAAGAACTTTTCTAGATTCGGGGAAAATGGTTTTTCCTCTCGTGGTGCTGGCCGCTGTGAGTAACGGGTGCGCACGTTCGTCGTCGCGCTCTGACGGCAGCACAAGACGACAACGTGCGAGCTCAGACGCCTTATCACCACCGGCAGATCCTTCAGCCATGCGATAGTAGAGCTTTTTGGAGACGCATTTAGGACTGAAGCGTGTGTCCGGTCGAGTGGTGTCCATCCGTCTTCTGTTGGGCGCACAGATACTCCGTTGGTCTGATCCGTGGTTTCTTCAGGCGTCGGAAATTGAGCAAGGACGTTCACTCAAGCTCTGCGCCCCGCAAGCATCAGCGAGCGACAGCAATCTTCAAGCATGCCGTCAGCGGCGCCAGCACACGGCATGATGACGCCGTCGCTGGCGTCATCGGCGGCAGCCATAGGCAGCGCCAAGAGCCTGCGCGTGCTTCTGCTCTCGGCATTGGTGGGCGCTTTCATCCTCTACCTCTCAGGTTGTCGCTCTCACCCTCAAACGCCTTCTCCTCCGCTTGTGACATTTCCTCCCCCACGTCCTTGCCTACCTTCTTTTCTGTGTCTGATTTTGCTTTTGCTTACCGGCCTCGACGGTCTGCCACCACCGCGTTGCCATTTTTTTTTTCATCGCGGTTGCTCATTTTCCCTCCTTTTTTCCCTTTGCTTTTCGTCTCTCGACCTCCACGGTGGGAGGTCAGGGTGCAAATTGACCCTTGACATTGGACACTCTCTTTCACATTGTCATCGACCTCCCCCTGCCGTCCCTTTTCGGCATTTATCCCTGACATGCAGCCTTTGCAGCAAGGACGAGGGGGTAAANAGCAGGGCAGCCCCGACGACCCGCCATGGATGCAGCGCACGCGAGCTCTCCTGGTTCGCCTCGAGAAGTTTGCGCTCGAGGGTAGCAGCAGCAGCCGCGAGGAGGGCAGTCGTGCAGCAGATGGTGCAGCAGCAGCAGCAGGAGGAGGATCAGGGGGAGCAGAAGGAGGCCCTGGGGGTGCTGTGGATGGTGGCAGCGGCAGTAAAGGGGCGAAGGGTCAGGCGCTCCAGCTGCAGCTGCTTCGCCGTGAGCTCATCTCTCTTCACGACGCAGTTGCTGCGCTTGCGCAGGCACAGCTGCTGGAGCAGCAAGGAGGAAGCAGCCTTCAGCCAGGAGCGTCGGCTGACGGCGGTGGTGCAGGAAGCTTTGCAGAGAAGCTGGTGGCCTGTCATCGAGAGCTAATGGTCTGTCAAAAAGGTGGCAGCGGCAGCAGCGGCAGCAGCGGTGCGGAGTCGTCCATCGCAGGGGCGGCGGCAGCCGCATGGACGGACTCGACAGCTCTCAAAGCAGAGAACGAGGAGCTGAAACGGAAGCTCCTACTGGCAGAGGCGAAGGCTGCTGTGCCGGCGGTTGTCTCGTCTTCCGAAGCACAGACGTCCAGCAGCAGCAGCAGCAGCGGCGGCAGCGGCGCCACGGAGGAGCAGCTGAGGCGGGAGCTGAGTGAGCTGAAGACGCTGTATGAGCGTGCGGAGACGGAGAAGAAGCAGCTGGCGAAGAAAGTGGCAGACCTCTCTTCGCAGTCGGGCGGAGGCACGGGGGCCAGCATGACGGTGGACAGTGCCGCGGTGCTGGAGGCAGCGAAGAAGGCTCTCAAGGACTGTGGACAGGCGCAGGGTACGCTTGTGGGTGGGGTGCATTGTGAGTCTGTTAGGTGGGTGGTGAGTAGGGTGATGGTGATGATGATGATGATGATGATGATGATGATGATGATGA
>SZWC01013651.1:12210-32817 GCA_023375785.1 Penium margaritaceum | reverse complement strand
TACCCCTCCCCCTCACCCTCTCTCCCTCCTTTTACTTCCTCTCTCTGCGTCCCCCTTTTAATCATCCTACTCGTCTTCTCCTGCTCGTCACCAGGCTTACCTCTGCCTTAGCCGCTCTGTCCTCGTACGGCTGCAGAAACTTGGCAAGCTGCGCGTCGTCCATGGCGGGCGAACCCATGCCTCGTGCCAGCCCTCGTCGCTTTTGTCGCCCTCGGCCCCACGTCGCCCTACTCGTCCAAGCGCAGAGGACTCTGCCGCGGAGATGCGTCCTTGGCTTTAGCTGTGGAGACTGCGCTGCAACAGCGTTGGAGAGTATTTCGTTCTCTTCTGAGAGCGCTGTCGCCCTCGCTGTCAAAAAACCTGCGCTTCGGTCGTCATAGTGGACTACCACAAGGTTCCGGTTTTTTCGGGCTTTCAAGTTCTGGCTTTAAGGGGTAAACGAAGGGGCCATTAGAAATGATTCTAGAAGTTGCCAGCTGGCGTATGAGCGAAACACAGCGCACTGCGGAGAACAGAACGCATCCTAATGGATTCATTGTTGCTGTCGTCTAAAAGCCCGCTCTCGCAAACCGAGAAGCTTCTCCATAGTCTGAAAACCGAAATTGCTATTCAAATACAGATATCGAAGCGATCTCAGAGGGAAAGGCGGCGATCGGGTCCATCGCATCGAAGGAACATGTGCCAAAATTCCACTATAATTTATACCGTCATTGACAGCGACAGCGACAACGCCGCTGTCAAACCTCCTTGGTTTTCACAGGTTTTCAGGTGTTTTCACCACTTCTCGTGGAAACCACCATGCGCGAGCTTGACAGCGACAGCGGCGACAGGGAGCGTTCCGTTTTATTTTGTCCACTTTTGGATCTCGCTGTCGACTGGCCGGCAGCCAGCTGTCTTTTGTCGCAAACGATGTACGGATTTGTCATTTTCTAAAAGCAATCGCATGTTGGGCAACGTGAGATGACGTGCAGCATGTTCTTGCCGAGTCGCTGTTAGTCTCGACAGCGGCTCTCAGAAGAGAACGAAATAGAGATGGCAAGCTGTCAATACTGCGGACCTACTGAGAACTGGACCACCTCTTCGGCTAAACTCCAAGTCGACCCAATTTTCGGCCGACCATCTTCGAGAACCCCCCAATTCGAGAAGTATCAATAAGTAGTCCCCATGCTAATAGGCCACGCCTTGTTCTATTCGTTTTCTACATCGCCCCCGGTTTTCTTCGGTTTCGCCACGTTGTCCCTGTTGTTCTCATGAAATATGGAAGCTTAAGGTTTCCGGATGTCAACTTCAGTGGAGGCTTTTGTGAATGTCATCACCATTACGGCTGTTATGCCGAACGGAGGGTACATGGTGAACAAGTAGAAGTTTTGAGGCATAACAAGATGTAGAATTTAGAAAAAATGAGCAATTTATAGGTAACGGTAAGTGCACTTCGATGACAAGTGTCGAAACGATCAAACATATACATACAAGTGTCGAGTTACGAATGAGACATAGTCGGGTTCGTTGAGTTTATTGTTGAGCGACGCGTGAGGATTCGCCTAATGAGTGGTTGGATTCAAGAAGCTACGCTGAGAACTCAGGGGGCTTCAAGGATCGACAGTGAAGATGTGAGATGCATCTTTATAAATCCAGATTCATCGCGGTGCGTCGAGAACTCGACCAAAAGGTTGTGACTCGAACCGTGTGACAACGCAGAGTGCTCAAAGTCACGGTTCAGGAATTTTCACTGGAAGCAATGGCTGTTGGCCGGTTTGCCCTCGAATGTCGTGGTGAATATCGAGGTCCGGCGACGCAGTGGGCTGTATGTGTAACAACAGAAATGCCCACTCGAGAATATTAGGGACTCGTGTATGTCTGGTACGTAACACTTCCCCCCCTTTTAGCCGCGATGTCCTGGCGCGCGTAGAGATGTAGCCCGGTGACGGCGGTAATAGCCGTCGATTAGGTGATCGACGTCTCGGAGGTTGTCGTTGTAGTTGCTAGGTAACTTCCTAGATGGGCCAAGTGTGACAAAGCGAGTAAGAGTCACGGAGCGTGAGACACGCCATGGATGCGGCACAGACTTGCTTTCGAAACTTGCAAGTTACAACGAGACAAGTTAGTGGGGGGGGGAGCGAGCGAGGTAAGAGCACACCGGTGAGCACTCGCCCACACCAAGCATCACGCTCGGGTGGGCTAGTACCACCACCTGGGGGTCGAGCCTGACCACTCGGAATATTCCGAGGGCGGCTACTCACCAGTGCTCGGCCAAGACCGGCACGGTGGCCCCCTGAGGAGCAACACCTGGGACATAAGCAGCTCCCCCAAAGCACTTGGATGAGGCAGGGCACGGCAGAGAGAGTGTACGAGCCCAACCTACGACCGCATCACATAGTCATGAGAGAACAAGCAATAGCCACATGTGTGCCACAGGGCAATCCTGGGTCGAGAAGATGCGTGCAGGCGTAAGAGGCTCTAGCCAGAAAGGGCTCGCCTGATGCTTCCCAGGTAGGGCCATTGTCACTTAATCTGTACATGTGTGTGCACAGTGTGGGGGGCAAGAGGGCATAGAGTTGTGAGTGGCCAATGAAGTTCAACACTCCCCCGTGACCCGCAGGCAACCAACCCACACACATGAGAGGATGACAAGAGGGGATCACAAGAGGTGTTGGAGATTAACTAGAACCAATCAAGTTGGATCATGCGGGCAAATGAGATCAATGGAGTGAACACCACTTTTGAAGACGTTACGACTGAGGGCCTTAGTGAGAAATTCAGCTTTCTGAGACCACGTGTCCACCCAAGCAACCGGGACGACGCCAGCAGTAATGCACTCACTAACAAAATGGTGCTCCACATTGATGTGCTTGGTGCGTGAATGATGCATGCCGCGAATTTCAGCAATGGCCTTTGTGCTTTGATTGTCACAGCGCACAGTGATGCAATGGATGCGTACACGCAGTTGTTGCAGCAAACGACATAGCCAAACAGCCTCACCCGAGCCTGCACCAAGAGCAACATACTCAGCCTCAGTAGTACTGCGAGCAACATACCCTTGTTTGCCACTTTTCCAGGAGACTGTAGTGCCACCGACAAGAAAGATGTAACCTGTTCGACTGCGGGTATCAGAGTCATGTGCCTAGTCACTGTCTGTGAAGCCATCCACCATGACTGAGGGCTACGCACGAAAGTAAAGTCCAGTGCGACGGTTGGAGAGTTCGTAGCGCACTACCCGCAATGCTGCCTCAAGATGACGCTCACGGGGGTACTGGGAGAATTGGGATAAGAATTTCACAACAAATGCCACATCAACATGGGTGGTCATGGCGAGGTACATCAAGGAGCCAATGACACAGAGGTGATCGGTCAAATCGACTATCTCCCCCGATGTGGACACCTCCCGAGACTTCATTAAGGGCTGACCAGTGGGTGTCATGGGAGTGGACGGCGTGGGGACTGATGTGAGGAGCAGGGCGAATCGCTCCCCCAGACTGCGTACATAGGCAGCCTGATGGACGTGCAGAGTGCGACGCCAGCGGTCACATTCCAATTCCATGCCAAAAAAGACACGAGCCGAACCAAGATCCTTCATCGTGTATGCCGTCTGGAGTAGGGTCTTGACCGTCGCGACAAATGCAGCGTCAGGAGAGGCAATGAGGAGATCGTCCACATAGACGAGGATGGCAACAAGTGGCTTGGTGGGGGCACTGAGGAACAACGCACGGTCCACATCGGTCCTTTTGTACCCCCCTATTTCAAGGGTCGACGTGATCTCTTGGTTCCAACAACGTGGGGAATGTTTCAGGCCATAGAGGGCCTTGCGCAAGTGCCATACCCGGTTTGTTCCATCTGAGAAGCCGGGTGGCTGGACCATATAGATCTCCTCGTCCAACCTGCCATGGAGGAAGGCATTATTGACATCCATTTGCTCAAGCTCCAATTCATCCTGAGTGACTCAGGATGGCTCTGGCTGTGGTGTAGCAACCAACCGAGGCGAAGGTCTCGTCAAAGTCCACACCGGGGATCTGAGAAAAACTCTTTGTAGTGAGACGAGCCTTGTATCGTTCAACTGTATTGTCAGGCTTCAGTTTGCAATGATAGACCCATTTGGTAGCAACTACCTTGCGACCCGGTGCGAGGTCGACAAGTTCGTACACACCGTGCTCAGCCAGTGCATCAAGCTCAGCCTTCATGGCCTGCTCCCACAACAAGGAGTATGAGGCTGTGCGTGCTCCCTGGACAGTTAGGGGCTCGGGAGGCATTGGAGAGAGCCCAGCAACAGCAAAGCACGATGCAACATATCCAGCTACAGATGAGGAGAGAGCTGAGTGGAACTCCTCCTCGACAAGAGAGGAGCCGAGTGCAATGCTAAGGTGCATGACTGATGCTATAGTGGACAGGGGAGAGGTGGCAAGGCCAAGGGCACGGAGACCAGGGTCACCAGAGACAACGGGTTGAGACTGGGAGGGAAGTGCTCGGCAGCGCCCGCCACGAGTGTAGGGTGACACTGGTGGGATGAATGAGACACGCACAGATGAGCACGGAGCAATAGGGCACAGCTACAAAGATGGGGGTGGTTCCTCCACAGAGTCAGACGAGGCGTTGGGCGAGGATGAGGAAGACGCAACTGTCACGGCAGCAGCGGAGGAGGAGGCGGGCCCAATGGGTACGCATGGAAGAGGCCAGGCATGCATCATCACGAGGAGAAGGGCATTTTGGCACAGAGTGAACAGAGGCGCCATAGTTCTAGCAGGTGACCTCAGCCGTAGTGGGGGCTAAGTTCTTGCTACCACGGCCGCTCCCACGGCCTTTGCCCCCACGGCCGCCACCACGGCCAAAACCACCAGTCCCTCCACGATAGGTACCCTGAGTGGAGTGCGCTACAGCCTGCGAAGAGGAGGATGAAGAGGAAACTGCGGCGCGGGAGGAAGAGGAGGAGGTGGTGAATGCATCCAACGCAATGCAATGCATGCGCTTTTTTTGCAAGACGTTCCACCAGCTAGTGAGACGCGAGGCAACAAGGTCAAAGAGGGGGCTGATTCCGGGGGAGAGAATCAGCAGCAACAGGTGTAGAGGCAAGGCGCTCGAGTTCTTTCTGAGATATGTGAAGATACAAGTCAGACAGCTCTGGAATGAGGCCAGCAATGATGGACAAGCAGGCTGAGAGAGGGTCGGGAGCGCCCCTCCCAAGGTCCTACAGCAAGCACAGACTGTGTGCCCAATACTCATCCTCCGTCTCATTCCCCCACATCTGCAAGGTGTTGAACTCAACAATGAGTGCACTCTGGGCAACGTCTCCACTCACTGTTTTGCAGCGGCAAGTGAGAGCGTAAGCGCCAACGGGATCTGCGGGGGTGCCGCGGGAAGGGTCTACGTTGTACGTACCAATGTTGTCGAGGAGATTCTTGAGGCCTGTGTTGATGAGTGCCCGCACAGCGCGAGCAGCCTCTGCAGGCTGTGGTACAAATTGCGGCTTGGCAGGAGAGTAGTACTCCCAAAGGAGTTCACCCTGGGCCCATGCACTGAAGCGGGTCTCCCAGGATGTGAACGTGAGCTTAGGCGTGAACTATAGTGTTGGCGCTTCAAAGTCTTTCTGCCAAGCAAGGAGCGGAGCACGGGCAAGGACTGCTGATAAGAGAGAGGGAGGGGAGGAGTTTGCAATTGCACCACCAGGAGGAGCATACGAGTTTGCCGAGACTGACTCTGTGGTAGGAAGTACTGCAGCGAAGGTTGGAATGGCACATAGTCGTTCAATGACTAATGTAGCTATTGTGGCTGCTAGCTCGTGCTGTGCTTCCCACCCCTAATGAAGCTCATCCTCAGCTCTGTGGTGCTCTGCTTGCACCTCACTAAGAGCGGCCTGAAGGGCGTCAATAGTCTCCTTTGGTCCGGGCATGACGAGAGAAGGGGATCGGGAATGCAGGTGAAATGAAAAAGAGAGTGCAAGGGTGTGCAAAGTGTCAATAGTGAATGTAGTGCTCACTGAGCTAGTGATGTGAAAGAAGAGTGAAGAGCAGCAAGACAACAACTGCACCTGAGGAGAATAGGACTGCCACCAACTATGTGATAGCCACGGTGAGACACAGGAGCCTGGTAGTAGTGGCGCCAGCAACTGCAGCTAAGGCAGACGCCACCAGAATGTCGGTGGTGATGTGTGGTGTGGCGTCACGAGGAGCACCAGTGGACGTCAAAACTGCAGCTTTGGTGGATGCTCAAATGGAGCCGACGGCGCTGCAAGTAGCGTCTGTTGCTGTGGCAACTGCCGTGGAAACAAATGTTGCTGCTGCTGTAATCTGGGTGGCAATATTTGCAACGACAGTTGCAAGCAGAGTGAGAGAGGCAGCTGTCGGTGCTTATGCCTCAGCTGTTCGGCCAACAGCCGTCTATGTGGGAGCACAATAGGCCCTAACCGTGGCTACAAAGATGGTCGCGGCACCGGCAGTTGCGTTAAGGACAGCGCCTCCCCGACCAATAGAGTCGGTGTGCACAGGGAGAACGGGGATGACGCCGGGCACTTTGGGTGTCATGGATGTCTCGGTAGATCCTGCTGTGTGAGGAGGAGGGACAGGAGTAGGTGCTGCTGCAGGTTCAGTAGGTTGGGAGCTACAAGGAGGTTGCATCCTTGGTGATAGCGGTGGTGACGATGGGAGGTCGTTTGGGGTGTAGACCTGACGATCTATCTCCTCCCGTTCGCGCTCGGCAGTAGCGTCAATGTCCTCTTGCTTGTACGTGTGATCTAGCATGCGCACCCACAGAGGGGTGTCTTTGTCATCAGCCATTGTCAAGGCTGAACGAGCTGTTGTTGCAGTCGAGAAGGACACACCAAGCGTCCCACACCCCGGGCCGTGACACGGCTTCATGGGCGTAGTGTGATGCGGGGAGGCCCAAGAGGGTCGTCACCCGCTGCTGCGGTTCATGACAGTGGCACGGCTGCTGCAAATAAGGGATGCGGCCGGTGCACCAGCTTTGAAGATTGTAACTACTGGAAGAGAGCAGCCAATAGCAGCCGCGAATGCAGTAGAGAGCGCTGAGCAGTCGACAGCAGCCGAGGGCAGAAGAGGGAGAGGCCGAGAACAGCAGAGAGCTTTATAGCGTGCCAGAGAGCAGTCTGGAGAGCACAGGGTGCTTTTGTGAGGTGGACGCCCACAGGGTAAAGTCTCGATCCCACTAGGAGAGGAGGTGGTGCATAGAATGGCGCTCGCGGGTGTGAACAATGGTGACTTAGAGCTGCTGCGGAAGGATCAAGAATGAATGTAGTAACAACCCTAGGTGTTGCTGCGAGGTGCCGAAGAGCCGGCTAGCTGCGCAAATACGTTGCTAAGGTGTCAAAGAGTCGGCCATGGGCTGAGTGAGCCGTGGGTGTGTGTGTTACACAGAAGATAACGGACCAGGATTGGCGAGGTGTGGAAGCTGATCCTCACTGCTCTCATACCAGTAGTTGCTAGGTAACTTCCTAGATGGGCCAAGTGTGAGAAGGCGAGCGAGATTCACGGAGCGTGAGACGCACCATGGATATAGCAAAGACTTGCCTTAGAAACTTGCAAGTTACAACGAGACAAGTTAGTGGGTGGGGAGCGAGCGAGGTAAGAGCACACCGGTGAGCACTCGTCCACACCAAGCATCACGCTCGGGTGGGCTAAAACCACCACCCAAGGGTCGAGCCCGACCACTCGAAATATCTTGAGGGTGGCTACTCACTAGTTCTTAGCCAAGATTGGCACGATGGCCCCCTGAGGATCAGCACCTGGGACATAAGTAGCTCCCCCAAAGCACTTAAGGCAAGAAAATGAGGCAGGGCACTGCAGCGAGAGTGGACGAGCCCAGCCTACGACCGCATCACAGAGTCATGAGAAAACAAGCAATAGCCACATGTGTGCCACAAGGCAATCCTGGGTCCAGAAGATGCGTGCAGGCGTAAGAGGCTCCAGCCAGAACGGGCTCGCCTAAAAGGTAAGGCCATTATCACTTAATCTGTACATGTGTGTACACAGTGTGCGGGGCAAGAGGAAATAGAGTTGTGAGTGGCCAACATACTTCAACAGCCGTAGGGTTCCCAGGTGTTGTGTGCGGCGTCATTGTTGTGCCACTTGACAAGATATTCTATTGTTTTTCCATGTTGACATTGGCCAAGGATGTCCTCGGTGATGTACTCTTTGTCCTCGTCCACTTGAACGCGAGGTGGAGTGACATCCCGGATGAGGATGTCCTCGGTGATGTACTCTTTGTCCTCGTCCACTTGAACGCGAGATGGAGTGCCATCCCTAATGTGGATCTCTTTTTGCCGTGGTCTTGGTAGTGCTGGAGTCTATTAATATGGAACGCCGGATGAACTTGCATAGTGTCGGGAAGTTTGAGTCACGCAACCATGGGGGTTTGCATGCACTCGATCTCAAATGGTCCCTCCCATCGGGGTTGGAGCTTGGAATAGTTAGCTCCGCATAGTTTGATGTTAGTCCTCGATGTCAATGTTAGTCCCTCCGTGATGTTGGTCCCTCCCACCGTCAGTCTACGGTTCCAACGGAATAAAGAGCGGCTACATAAGTCCGTGTGGCCGTGTGCGAAGGAACTTTTGTCCCTCACATGTGCCGCATGATTTGCAGAAGTTGGCAACGTCAGATTGCATAACTTGTCCCACCAATAACTTTTCATTAGCTTCTTCAGTGCCATTTTCTCTCCAAAGTGTCCACCTCCTCCTATGTTGTGGCACTCTTTGAGCAGCATACAGCGAAGTTCGTTGTTCAAGGAAAGGACCACCTGGCAAGCAAATCACTGTCTCCAGTAGGATACGTTGTGCCAATATTTCTCCTTGCCGTATCCGTCATGCTGGTCGTAGCCTCGTGCGAATAGCCACTCGGGATGCGGATTTTGCTGCAGTTGTAGCGTTGCCACATTAGCCATTGAATCTAGTCAGCGGCATAGTGTGTCTGCAGGGTTGATTTTGTCTGGCCGGTACTCGATATCATAGTCGAACCCAGATTCAAGGAACTCCATCCATCGGGTTTGACGTCGACTGAGGTTCGTGTTTGTCTTCAAATAATTCAACATATGGTGGTCAGTGTGCATGATGCATCGACGGCACTCCATGTAACACCGCCATGTCTTAAATGCATGTTCGATTGCCGGCATTTCTTTCTCGCCTACGGCATTGTTTTTTGGTCCTCACAGTTTTTGAGACATGTATAAGACCGGTTGCTCGTCGTTGCCATGGTCTTGCAGGAGGACTACGTCGATGGCTTGGTCTGATGCGTCTGTAGCCATGACGTAGTCAACCATTGGATCGGCTAATCACATGGTTGGTTCCAAGGTCAGAGCATTCCGCACAGTGGTGAACGCTTCTTGTTTGTTGTCTCTCCAGTGCCACTCATTTTCTTTTCGAGTGAGGTCAGAGAGAGGCGCTGACACTCGGGCGTAATCCCGTACAAAATGCTAGAAGTCATTGCAAAAGCCGAGAAAAAGTTCATCGTCTCGAACGTTGGTCGGCATCGGCCAATTAGCAACTGCTGCCACTTTTTTTGGATCCATGGTGATTAGTCCATCGTTGATGACATTACCCTGAAACTCAATCGAACGGCGACCAAAGTCCCACTTTGAAAGTTGTGTAAAGAATTTCTCTCTTTGTAAAACTTCAAGAACTTTTCGAAGATGCGCAACGTGCTCGTTTGGGGTGCGGTTGTACACCACAATGTGATCCAGGTACACCACACCCAAATCGTCGAGGTATGGGTGGAAGATGTTGTTCATTGCCTCCATGAACGTCGTTGGGGCATTCGTAAGTCTAAACGACATAACCGTGAATTCAAAATGGCCGTAACAAGTTCGGAATGCCGTCTTCTTGATGTCAACGTCTACAACACGTATCTCGTGATAATCGTTACACAAGTTGATTTTGGTGAAAATTCAAAGTTGGTCAAAAAGCTTGTTAGATCGGGAAAATTGGTAGTGGTTCTTGATGGTTGCGTCGTTCAATGCCTGTTAGTCCACGCACATCCGCATCTCACCAGTTTCCTTCTTTACGAACAATACCAATGCGGTGTATGGTGACATGGATGGACAGATAAACCCTGACCGAGCATCTTGTCGAGCTGCTTCTTCAACTTGGTCAGTTCGTGATCGCTCATCCGATAGGACCCTCGAACGATGGGTTGGTTGCCGAGGACTGGGAAGACGTTCGTAAACTTTTGGATGAGTGGTGCGAATTCTTCGGATACCATCGCAAGCTTTGTTGATGCTTATGAGGCTGATGAGGCTGATGAGAGTGATGAGTCGGCTGCTGCCACTTGTGCTCCCTTCATTGGCTCGAGATGTATGAGCCACGCATGAGCACCCCATTGTATGTAGTGCTTGGCCACGTTGAGAGATATGGGTTGTATGAGTTGTCGCTTTTTGGAAACCGTAGTTTCCTCTGCTGCTTCAACCTCTGATGTCGTCTTCCGTCCCACACACAAAAGCTATCGCTTGGCACCGTCGATCTCCACGTAGACGTTGACGTTGTTCCAGTCGACCTACGGGTTGTGCCGCTACAGGAAATCTCATCTTAGATCAATTTTTTGATCACTCATTAGACATGATCTCCAGAACGTTACATCCCGTAGATCTCCCACCTGTAGTGATAGTGGTTCTCGGAGTCGATGTATCTGTAACCTCCCATCGGTGGTTTTTCCTTCAAACACCCCTGGTTTGGTCTGCAAACCCAGCTTGCGAACCATGTTATTGCTAACGAAGCTGTGAGAAGCTCCTCCATCTAATGGTACTGGTACCATTCAGTGACTCTTGCATCACCGAGGCTGGAATTTTAGCATTATCGCCGGTTGATCGTCCTTGTACCCCTCTTTGAACTCTCCGATCTTAGAAACCCTCTGCGGTGATTTAGGCTGTTCAGATGGGCAAGTTTTCGACATAGATCATTCCATGCGGACAAGAATTGTGCCTTTCACTCCTGCCCTTTGCCGTGTGTCAACTCATTATTCTACGACTTCCCCCCTTTGTGACCTACTGCCTGTCCCGACAGTTGCGAGCGATGTGCCCAACATTTCTGTAGTTGTAGCCGATGCACGTATCTCTCTCATCAACAATGTCCACTTCCATCTAAGTTGAGGAGTCCGCCGACTCGCTTTTTCCATTTCCATGATACTTGTGGCTGGGAAGTCGCCAGTCGTAGGATTCCTGGATCCGAATGTTGTAGTCGGCACTTTCATTCCTTTGTACTCCTGAGATCATCTGCGACAAGTCATTTTGGATGCAAGAATAGTCATTGCTGGCTGAATGTCACACCTGAGGTAGTTGTTGTAGTGAAAACAGAGTTTGTCGGGGGCGATGTCTAAGCCTGCATACGAATCCAATGATTTGTGAATATGATTCACGAATCCCGAATCCGAATCTTGATTGAGGAATCTGGATCGAAGGGTGAGTCTTGTTTTGGGATTTGAGAATCCACCATGGAATCCTGGGGGGAGAGGGGAGGGGAAGGATGGACAAGAAAATAGCGAGACCTCGAGGTTCATGTCTGTTGATGATATCTCCGAGCGGTCATCTAGGATCTGAAGTTTCAAAACTTCGGAACTTTAGGTCAAGGTTTGTCAGACTATTTCCCCAAGATACATGTTCCATGTTTCGGCAAGTAGGCACTCACATGACACATCTATGTAGCCGAACACTGACGTGCTCTTCAACTCTGCGACATCACAGGCCGTCATTTCTGGCTGATGCCATGCGAGCGTTCAATGGTCAGCCTTTGACCATTCGCATAGCCACGAGAGAGTCAGTTCAGCTCGGATCATACGGCTATGTGCTTTTACAATGGGCCTAATGTCTAACGTCTTTTGTACGTTTGAAACTTGATGAATACGTGTGAGGTCACATAACGGATGTTGTTTCATAGGAAAATCTTTCTTGACTATTATTTTGCTCTCTTGAAGTTACGTTCTTGCATTTCGTTTTTAGAAACGTTCAATCATGATTTTCACAAAAACAAATGGGCTGACAGATTGGTGAATCGAACAACATTTTCCATCCATGTATAGATATTTCCATCATAATAGATGCATATTAACTTTCTCCTAAAGATTAACATAACTCAAGATGGAAGCAACTAAACTGTAAAAGATGGACAAAATGTTTTCTCTCTGTAAGCTTTGTTTTTACTTTCCGTGCGATGTGACAAACTGACGCTGAGGGATGATCCGATGATAACCTTGCTTCGTTGTACGCAAGCGTCTGCAACGAGATTCAAAGAGAGACCTCACTTCTGGCTCATGCAATCGGCAGCACGAACGAAGAGTGGTCCCCCACGGATTGAGTCCGGCCTCAGAGAAACAAGAGTTCTTTTGTCTGCATCATAGTGCTATGTCCGCAAATGTAGAAGAAAAATGAAAGAGCATTACGTGGAATTTTCCATGTGGTGTGTCATGAGTGTGCCAAGGATGCATGACTTGCAATGATAGCATTGCTGTTGTGTTGCACATCCTTTTGCCTGGCCTAATTCCAAAAACTATATAGCAAGGCCACCCGCCACTCCTCAGTAAACCAATCCATGGTTGAACCTCTCACTCACAACAGTTAGTGAGTATTTCCCGTATGATTTGGGAGATTCGAGAATCCATTAGGATTTGTGAATCTGGGTCTCGGATCTGCGAGTCCGAATCCATGCACGATTTTGGATTCACGAATCCGAATCCAGCCTTAGATTTGCCAATTGGATTTGGTGTGCAGCCTTAGCGATGTTTGCGCTAGTCATGATCTCGCAAAATCTCCGTGTAGACTCTGCCACGTTGGACTACTTAGAAAGACGTTGGAGCTTCTACCGTGTCTCGCAATTTTCATTCAGCCATCCAAATCGTGCGAGTATTGCGCACGAGAAATCATTCAAGTTGGTTGCTGGAATCAACGCGTCTTGACATTGTGGGTTGATCTGATCCATGGGTAGAATGCCTGTGGCTGGCAATATGAGACGGGCGTCTTTGGCCGTTGATGATGCCCGCGGTCTGTTGCTACTGTTGGATGATCTCTAGGTCTGACCACCAACTTACTGCCGTACCATGCAGAAGTGCGGTCGTGAGATCAATCCTTCTTTGTTTGTCGTTGACCACAGCAGCAGTCAAGCACACCTCCAAACTCGTCAGCCACATCCGAACTATCAATCCTTTTGAGTTTGTAAGATCAAACGGTTCTTGTGGGGCTAGACCAATTTTGGGTTCACTCAAGAGTTGAGATTTTTCTCGACAAGCACCGCTTCACGTGCACTTGCGTTGAAATGATCGAACATATGGATACAAGTGTTAAGTAACGAGTGAGACATAGTCGGGGTTGTTGAGTCGATTGTCAAGTGACGCGTGTGGAGTCGTGTTGTGAGTGGTGAGATTCAAGAAGCTCCACCGAGAAGTCGGGGGGCTTCGAGGATTGATGGTGAAGATGTGAGATGCATCTTTATAAATCCAGATTCGTCTCGGTGTGTCGAGAATTTGACCGAAAGGTCGTGATACTTCTGTCGTAGATTTCCGAGAGTGGTCAAAGTTGTTAGAAGGTTCGGGAAGATTCACTGGAGGCGAGGGTAGTTGGCCAGTTTTCCCTCGACCGTCAGAGTGAATATCGAGGTCCTACGACAAGGTAGGTTGTTTGTGTAATAACAAAAATGCCCACTCGGAAAGATTAGGGACCAGTGTACCTCTAGTCCCTAACAACTGCATGGTAGTGCTCGACAAACAGAACGGAGTCCTAGAAGTGTAGCACGATGTCGCGGTGATACATTTGTGTGCTCATGAAGTTTTCATGTTGAGTTTGTTTTTGCACACCCATTGTTTTCAATTTAGTCTGACGGGACGTGGTTGGTCTTGTCCACCGCGTCGAAGTGGTTCACATCGGCAATTGTCGCAAAGAGTGGATGATGGCCCAACGAGAACTCATGAAGCGAGGAGGAGGAGGGGGGATTATGGGACAGTGGTCCGTCGGAGTAAGCTTTGGCGCGTGCATTTCAAGGCGGACGAACGTCCACTCGAGCATATCAATCCTTGGGCCGTAATGACGTGGACATGGGCACGTACATTGTTGACGAATGACATAGCAGTCAGACATTCCGACCCATACAAAATGGACACGGTTTACAACCCAAACTTCGGCCGCAATGATGCAATACTTCGTATTGTGACATGGTTGAATGTACCGTTTCGCATCATTAACAGGCAACATCTTGTGTATTTTAAGTGCTTCATCGTCCCTGTCCACTTTCTTCGTCACATGTAAAACATCCAAGTGCCTTTGACGCTTGAAAATGGTTTGATGTACGAATGAACGGCATAGAATATGGTGGATGGGGTCATCCCTTGGAGGCGCATCAGGCATGGGTCGCATTGAAGAAGGAGTGAGATGGCTATGGAGCACACAATAGGGAAGGGGGATATGAAGAGCCATCATGGGCCGCAACTCCGGTGACCCTTGTATAGATGGCATGGAACTTGGGCAGGCCCATGCCGAGTACTAGGCCCCCCAACCTTCCACAACCATGGCAGCCATGGATATGGTCCGAGCTAGTGAGTACGCAATGCCCTACGCTCATTCCATCGTACATGACGTTTAGTCATTTCATCTTCAATTTGCCACCATTTTGTAAGGGAAATAGCACATGTCCATATAGATTCATCCCTACAGTGCCACTCTTGGATAGAGTAGTTGTGGTATGATTTCGTGATCTCGTCTCCATATTGTCCTTCTTACATGGAGCTCTGCAATATGTTTTCAATCCAGAATATCCAGATTACCATACTTGTTCTGAAATAATTGAGGCATAATCTTTCAATTTATTGAGGCCCAATTGATTTTCGTGTGAAGGAGTACATTTTTCTTCCAATACTATGCACGCAACCCTGACTTGCAAGGAGCCATGTACACAAGTTATGTCAAGTATGGCTATGTTGCCCCCCTTTTTCATACATGAAGTAAAATAACGACATTAAGTATTGGTGCCCCTTCAATTGAGTTGCTCAAATATTAGCTTGTGTATTATTCAGGTCTGATTGTGCTAGTTATCAAATGAAAACAAGCCAAATCAGAGTTGTGGATGGATTTACACGTGTGGACATGACGACCATATGGGCTTCCCGAACATGTAATCAATTCTTTGTCACTTCCAAACTGTATTCTCATTCTTAACTTTCCATAGTGTTTTCTGAAAAGGTTACATTCGTCCAACCTTGGATTCAAGAAACCATCAACCTTCTCGAATGAGAACGAGCAAATGGTAAGTAGGTTGCTAACATGAGTGGGACGATGAAAATGTTCCCAGATTCCCACGTCTGTTGGAAGATACTTGTGTAGTGATCCATCGCTTGTTTTTTTGTTTGACTCAGAGTGATGCACTAAGTCAAAATCCGCGGGAAGGATCGAGTAACCTATTGAGCTATGTAGGGCATTGCAACAATTAACTGCAGAATTGACTTATTCATTAGATCTGTGTCTTTGGTTGGTGAAGATTGTACTAGCGGTTCTTGATATTGACGCTGTATGGCAGAGGCATTAACAGGACATGAGAACATGTTGAAATTGTAAAGAATACGCTGTTGACATGGGCACCTTCCCTCCTCGCGTTTTTCTCTCATCACTTGGCATGATTGTGTTTCGTTGACCGTGCAGCCCGGATACATTTGCCCATTCGAAACGCATGTATAACGACACAATGAGCATGGATGCTAGCGATACAAATGCAATGAGCTAGCACTGCTTTGGTCATGTGTTCCCACACATCACTGTCCACGCTCCTCGATGGACGACATATCTGAGACCTAACGTATGATTGTCGCACGAGAGCCAAACTCTGTTCTCCCAACCCTTCCACGCTCTAGTACACCAGGGGCCTCAAAAGCAAACTTGGTCTGCTTGTTGACACAGCCTCACCTTCCCCTCCTTTGCTTATGTTGTTTCTTTACCTTGCCTTGTCGCCAATGGACTCTAACAATCCACGATTGTGACATCCAACACCCAAACCATCCCAAGCTCCTCGTCCTTCACAAGAAAGCCTGGCCTGAGCCTACCCACCTTGTTGGATGGTTGTAGCTCCCCTCCTATCTCCATGCCATCATGCGTACAGTACTCCCTAGAGATTCATGCAATATCATCCCTAGTGCCGTGATGGACCTAGGTCAACCTCGTCGACGACATCACATCACCCAGGCCAGATCAAGCCCATGAATAGTGCTTTTAGAATCTGAAACTACTAAGTAGAAGCCCCAACCACAACCGTGCATGGAGGTTGAAATCCCCTTCTGCGAGATGGACACCATCCTCCACCATAGTAGGGGTCGCCTGCAATAATAGGAGCGCCTCGCATGCCACTACCCTAACAGCAAATCTCTACCTGTACCTTCAAGTTTGTACACGTGAATTCTCTTCCTATTTACTGCAACATGTGCATTGTCGCCCCCTTTTCTCCATATCAAGAGTAAACCACTTCTCTTTACATTTGTCAAATCATAAGGGATTGTGTCAATAGGAAAGGAAGCCCATTTTCCTTGGGAGGGCCTAGAAAAGTGAGAGGCCCCTTCGAACCACTGCCGGTAGTGCTGTTGTCACGGGGTCCCACACTGGGCATAGAAGACCGATCTCCTTGTATGCTTGAAGGAAAGGGCCCAATGATGTGCACATCTATTGAAGAAGACCGCCTAACAAGTAGTCACAAGGCAAGGGGGTCCTAACTCGCACCCCGTAGAAACGCACACCTTCCATGTTAAGATGACAGTTAAAGTTAGAACCGCACAGTCGTACAAAAATCCCCTCTATCATGCAAGTCGTTGTAGGACATGATACGATGGAGCCTCCCACACGTTGTCATGAAGCTTGCCAAGTGTTTGTAACCCGAAGGGCTCCGAGGGTGAGACCCGCAGTCTATTTGCACCAGTGGGACAACACACATGCGTAAATGGCGGCGGCTGCCAGGATGCCTCAATATGCTACGACTCCTTGACCCCCAGCAACTGGTCCTCCAAGCGCCGCTCAACCCCCCCTTCTAAAAAAGCGTCTATGCCCATGGGGCAATCTAAGAGGACGACGCAGTCGTAGGTGAGAGGGGTACTTGAACATGCTGCTCGCAAGTCGTTCTCTGAGCAAAACTAAAGCAGGCACTTGCGGGGCTAGATGTGCAATCCATGGCTCTCTGCGACCTCTTTCATGATTGCGAATGTTGGCTCTAACTTGGCCGAGGACGCGCCAAGTGATGTATCACCTCGAAATGCGCCTATGTGGTTGTGGCCACACAACACGTGTATCTGCATAAAGCACACGAAGAAGGGGTGTAAAAAAGGACCAGACCATGAGCCCCTTCCCCCCCCCCCCCTTGACACACCCCCTCGAGCTCTCCAAAGAGTAATCAAGGAATGGAATCCGGCTCCCTATGCTTCTCTCCCTCACTGCTAGAAGGATGCGGTTTCTCTTGAACTCGTTGAAAACGTCACAGATGTCCATGCGAAGGAGCTTGAAGAAGGTCAAGTTAGTTGCCAGAATTGCCCCTAACCGCTTTGGCCGACAAAGCCCACACCTTCATGTTTCCACCTTGAAACTTGACCAGCGGAAATGCCTTCGCACGCCCTCCTTTGCATGCTCGAGCGGGACTTGGTCTGCCAAATGGAACACTTCCTCCCCTACTACAATCAGTCGTACGCCTTCCTCGTTTGACTCCCCCTTCCAGAGGGGGGATCAACATACTGTAACCAAGCCGTTGTGACACGACAATGAGCCAAGCTATTTTTGGAATGAACTGAATTGAAAGTCCAAATTATGTAGAAGAGTGCATTTATACTAGTATTATAGGAATAATGAACGTTTCGAGGGGTGCAAAGCTCATTCCCACAAGGCCGTATGTGTGATGGACACACATCTCACATATTACACACCACATGTAGTTTTTATCGATAAATGGTGGGAAAGGGCTGTCTTCCCTCTTTGTGAATGTATAATTAGGGTCAAAATATGTTTTGAGGGCTTAAAACAGTTTCAATATATGAAAAGAAAGGTTATGAATTGGGTCAATCACTTTACCACGTCAAAGGACAATACAATTAGTCACCCCCTTTGATTTTTTTTTGGATTTATATTAAACATGAATGATACATGTTGTGAATTGAGTTTCTCCGACAGATACTTTCGAAGACTTGTATTGAAGAACTCAAATAATATAATTTGATTAACTCTATTTCAATGGAGTAAATTTCAGATTTTTACACCGGTGAAAATGCCGATTCCCCCCTGTTTTGTCACCCATGACCCTTTTTACACTGTCCGTTTTTCTGTGTAAAACGTTCACACATATATCTCCATCGTCACCTTTGGTATCTACCACCAAGTTCAAAGCTGGGGCTCCTCCGGATGCTGACGTACCCCCCCCCCTCTATTCTGTTGATGAAAAGGGATAGCACAAGGGCCGAGGCGAGGGTTCGAATTGCTTGAAGCCGATATTTCCCACACTCGAGGAACCGACAGCTTGCTGCATCGTCGGCACAGCAACGAGGACAGATCCCTCTGGCCGAAAGCCACTCCCACGTGGCCCCGATGGCTGGACTCGGCGCCGCTGTGTTGCCCGAGAAAGCCATTCAGCAGTCTCCGACTCTCCACGTTGGCCGGCTTCAGAACGGAAACCACAGTCCGACAGAAAGTCGGGTTACTTCAGAAAAGAAAAGGCATAGTCACTATGTGTCCCAGTTTTCTGAAGAGCGGCAAGATTACAACATTTGTTGAGAATTATTTCCTTAAGTGTCACAATATGACCGCATTATCAAAATAGCCATATCTTACGACATGAAATCAAAGTAGGATAATAGATTCTGAGACTAAATAAATTCCAAAATTCCACCAATTTTCATAGATTATTATCCATTGTAGTGAACTAAAATTTAAATCCATATCTTCAATGTATCTTCTTAAATGAATTTAAATACAAGCAAGAAACATGATTTAATACCCATAATGTTTTTCTATATCACTTGATACGAAATTCTGGTAATCATATCCTAAATTCCATTAACATTTCACAAATTTCATTATGAAAAAAATCATAGTATTAAAAATAACAAAAAAAATTATAAAAATGCTCATAATAAATATAAGAAATGAAGAAATTTAATTTCATAAAAAAATCTTTGAAAAAAGTACTTTCACAAAAAATCGCCACTGCAAAGCAATGGTGATTTGTTTCATTTCTCTTTTGTTCAAGAAAAGAAAATATAGTCATTAAAAAATAAATGTGGCATCTTGAAACCTATCCATTAAAAGATGTTTTTATCAATTAAGATATTTTACAAGGAATGGTTTTGTTCCATTGGTGTTTTTTCTGTAATATGTAGTGAAATGGAGGGAAGATTTCATTGGTGTTTATGTGATTTAGAAATAAAAATCGAAAATTTAAATATACATTTATAATTGAAGAGTTGTAGAAATTTTAGGAAAAATTGCATCAACAATTTTGAAAACCCGAGAGGATATCATTTCATAATGAAAATCAACATTTCTTCATTTCCTCTTTCTCATTGGTTGAACACATGAGCTTGGATGCATCTCCACCTTTCTAATTTTTAAAATGAAGGAATGAATAAAAATACGTTTTTGATATATGTAAGAAGTGAAAAAAACACTTATCTAAATCTGAATATAAAATTCATACAAATAATACTCAAAATTGAGGAAAACAAGTCAAACAATTCGTTTAAAGGAATTTTGCATTGGTTATACTAGAATTGTATGGAAACATTCCTTGAAATATGTCTCATTATGCTCCATTTATTCATTTTCATACATATAGTTGTTTCTTCCAGTTCATCACTTATTTTTCAAGAGATTAAATTTACTTAACAAAAAATATAAGGATTCTTAATAATTTGATATTTTATGAGGAGGAAATGTGAATGAGAAATGATTTAACATGAGGAAAATAAATGTTTATGTGAAATTCGTAGTGAGAGTAATATTTTCAGAAAATGGTTTATTGGAATTATATTTTTCTAATGAATATGAGAAATTTATAGTATCACAACTTTTGTTTTAAGTTATTTGTCTACTACACAGACAATGTATGCAGGAAATCAACAAAGTTTTACGTTTATGATAGCTTTCATTTCTATTATAAGATAGAATACGCAAGAAATGAACTAATGCATTATTTTAAATGTTAGAATGATTTTATAATGAGCGCAATTTCTTCATTTTGAGACCAGAAGCACAAATACGAAAATATGAAAGATTAAAATAGAAGATAATAATAAATTAGACGTAAATTCATCATAGGAATGATTCTTCTTGGAATATCCGTGGACAACATGAAAAGGAGATGTATGTTCTGATATAAATCCCTTACCATGCAAACATCCCTCTTAACCTTTGTTCCAAATCATAATAGCGCAAAGAACTGCGCAAATTCATATTATAATGATGTCGTTATTATTCTAATTTGATTTTTTTACCGTTTGAAGTGAAATCGGACAAGATAATGGGTTGGCCATTGAAAATCACAAAATGAATGTTTTTATTGGGTTATAAAATATGGAGATCTTTTTTCTAATTTTTATGAGGATGCAGTAATTGCAAGGCCATTTTCGTGTCGTTAGCAAATGCTGCATCTTTTGCGGTGTAGGTTGACAGGTTCCCCCCTCCCCC
>SZWC01013650.1:49869-61852 GCA_023375785.1 Penium margaritaceum | reverse complement strand
TAGAACGGGCGCCGTGGAGAGAAGCTCTTTGACTTTGAGAAAAGCGTTCTCGCAATCAGATGTCCATTCCCAACGCACGTCTTTTCGCGTGAGCCTGGTTAGCGGTGCTACTAGGGTCGAATACCCTTGCATAAACCGTCGAAAGTAGTTTGCAAGGCCGAGGAAAGACCTAATCTGCCCGACATTTTCGGGGCGTGGCCAGTCCACAACGGCTTGGACTTTTCGTGGGTCGACACGGATGCCGTCCTTGCCGACGATGTGTCCAAGGTACTCGAGCTCATCTTGTGCAAACTTGCACTTGCTCACTTTCGCATAGAACTTCTGTTCCCGAAGGATTGTGAGAACTTCGCGCAGATGTTCTATGTGCTCTTCCATTGATTTGGAGAAAACCAGGATATCATCCAAGTAAACCAAGACAAACTGTCCGAGTTGCTTGGCGAACGTTCGGTTCATTTCTCCTTGGAAGGTTGCCGGGGCATTTGTAAGCCCGAAGCATAACACTCGGAACTGATAGTGTCCCATGTGCGTTCGGAACGCGGTTTTGGGCACATCATCTTCCGTGATGCGGATTTGATGGTACCCTTGAGACAAATCCAAGGACGAAAATACTTTTGCGCCTTGGAGTTGATCAAAAAGGTCCTCTATCCGCGGTAAGGGGAATCGATTTTTCACCGTCAGCTTGTTCAACGCCCGATAATCTACGCACATGCGTAAACCACCATCCTTTTGGTTCACAAAAAGGATCGGCGCACCGTACGGCGAGCTACTTGGCTCAATCCATCCTTTTGCAAGGTACTCTTTGATTTGGCGTTCGGCCTCTCGCCTTTCTGCTGGACTAAGGCGATACATGGGTCTGAACGTAGGAGTCGCCTCTGGTTGCAGCGGAATTGTGTGGCCCATGTGTCTTTCTGGTGGAAGCCCAGCCGGTGGGTCTTGGAATACATCCGAGAACTCCGCCAATAGAGATCTGATCTCTTGTGGCGTGTCTTTCGTCATGTCGTCCTCTACTTTCTGCAGCTGAGCCAAGAAGTATCAACAACCTTGTCGAATACGTCTCTTCATCTGCATTGCAGACAAGCTCGCATGGACTTTGAGTCGGGTCGGTGATAATTCCGTATCCGGAATCAACGTAAAGCGGCATTGTCCTTTTCGGAGGATCAGACGCTTTGATTCAAAGCACATTAGAGCCTTGTTCTCACGGAGCCAGGGATCGCCTAGCACCACGTCGAACGGGTCAAGAAGGTTGAGTACCTTCAACGTGACACTCTATGTGTACCCTTGAATACAAATTTTTGCTTTGCAAGTACCGATCACGGGTACCGTACGGTTGTCACCGACAACAACTGCGCCATCCGATGGCTCGTACTTCAGGCCAACCTGTCTGGTAAAGCCAAGACTAACAAAAGAGTCGTCCCCTCCAGTGTCAGCCAATACGTTCACGAGAGCACCAGCTAGGTGTCCTTTGAACTGCATCGTCATGTTGCCTCCACTCTTCCGAGTGAACAGACTCGACGACGGTAAGCCGAGTTTGTGATAAACACGGGCTCTGTACGACGGGCGTCGCAACTCCCATGATTCACCCACTCGAGTCCACATCTTGTGGGCACGTGTGAATTCGGCCAGCACCTTCCAGTCTTTAAATTTTACTCGGTCGAAATCGTCGACTAAAGGTACAGCGAAAGTGATTGAATTCCTTGCTTTGAGGGCAGTTGCCTCAATCACTGTGTTACACAACTCTTGCACAGTGGTTGGTGTCGCCACCACTAAGCAGGTTCGGTCATGCATCTCCTCTGGTGATGCAAGATTTAGTGGGCAATGTCGATCAGCAAGTGCAGAATGAGGTTCAATGAGAGGGGAGAAAGCAACAGAGAAATTTGAACTCGTCAAAAACTCAAATTGTTTAACATCCTCATCTGAAAACATGAACTCACACTCGTGATCCAGTTTTACCCCTGAGTGGTCCCCACTGACGTCACTCAGGGGTGGGGAAAACCCGCCCCACGTCCCTGTTTGTTACCACGGCCGGGCCCATTGCCGCGACCGCGACCCTGTCCACGGCCTTGTCCGCGGCCTCCTGCTACGCCATCCCCACGAGGTGCTGTTGCTGCAGCTAGCGCCGCGGCCTCTTGCCCACCACCAGCAGCCTCAGGGCACTGAGCCCTAAAGTGGCCCGGCTCATATAGTTGTGGCAGAGCTCTTCGCGGAAGGATACGTTGCGACGCTCACGCGCAGCCTGCAGCTCGTCATTCTCGCGGCTGCGCTTGTTGTGGGGACCCTTGTGTCCACCAGCCTTCTTGGCTGGAGGGTTTGTACGCTGCTTGCCCTTGGCCCCGCCTCGCTGTCCGGCAGGCCCACCAGCCCCTGTAGCGTCCACGCGCATGTCGCGCCCCTGATGTGCACGCGCGTTCGGCCGTGCATCAGAGTAGTGCTTCGGGTTCGCCAAATACACTTCGCTCATGTAGTCGCGCAACGCCCTCCAGCTTGTCCAAGCTTGTCCAGTGGCTGTCGTGTTGGTCTTGTCCTTCAGCTTCTCGCTGGCGAGACCATCACGCAAGTACTCCAGCAGCATGCACTCTGGGTACTTGAACGTCTGAGTCCCATCGCCCTCGGTGAAGCTTTCGGCTTCCTCCACGAGTGCGGTGAACTCGCTCAAGTAGGATTCGAGCGAGCTACCCAGCTGCCTAAAGTCCTTGATCTTTTGGAAGGCGCGTTGCGCCTCCTCGCGTTGGGTGCACTTCTTGCGCATGATCGCGTAGAAAGCCTCCCACGGCATGGGCTGCCACTCGAGGTGCGGCTGCTGCGTAGTCCACTCCTTGACCACGTACTTGAAGAGTTTGTCTTCAAGCCGCGTCGTGGCAAGGTCGCCCCACTGACTGAGTGGCGCCTTGTGGACACGTAGGACGTGCTCCATGCGGTTCAGCCAGTCGGTCAGCTTCACGCCCTTCCGGAAGATCTCCACACTGTGGAGGAAGGACGTGTTCATGACCGACCCCGAAGTCGTCGAGGTAGGCAAGTCGTCGCTGCCGCCGGCAGTGACCTCCGCAGCTACGACGCGCTGCACTTGCTGCTGCATCCGCACCTGGGTCACGCTCTGCAGCTCCTTGTCGAGGTTGTTGCATCGGCGGCTTGCCTCATGGGCGGCGAGGCGCTGCAGCTGGCGATCACGGTCAAGGTCCGTGATGCTCTGCCCGACGTGGGCCAGCAGGTTGGCGAACGCGAACTTGAGCTCTGATGTCGTCAGAGCACCGGCGATAGCCTCCACGGCCTCACGTTGTCCGTGCACCCTTACCCACTGCAAGAGGGTACGGTTCGCGTACACGCCTCCAAGGAGCCCCACCTTTCGGAGGAGACTGTCGTCGGCGACGACGCTCGAGTGGGCGCTGCCTTGCCCCATTGCGGCCGCATCGTAGGAAGGAGGGTCCGCCCCGATTCCTCCGAGTGGCGCCGTATCTCCACCACCGGTGGTGATCTTGAGTCGGCCTGCGGCCTCGGCAGCAAACTCCGCGAGCCTTCGACGGTCATCGCGAATTGCCTTCGCGGCAACGTCATCCGGCTCGTTCTCGCGGGAACATCCCGTGTGGCTGCTTTCAACGCCCTTGCTGCTTTCGGCAGTAACGTTGCCGTCGACAGCTTCAGGCAATGCGACGAGCGTCTTGCCCTTCTCGAGCAATCGGCTCGAGTTCCTCGCACGACGATGGCGATGGTCGCGATCCTCGTCGCCTTCGCCATCGTCGACGTCGTGCTCTTCGGCGGGGTCCTCCTCCGGAAGATCCTTGTCCATCGCGTCGTCCGTCGCATGGGGGTCGCCCATGTGCGCGTCGACGTGCTCGTCGAGCACCTTTGCGGCCTCCGCACGCTTCTCGGTGTCGTCGAGGTTGGCGTCGGTTGCCTTAGGCGGAATGGTTGCCCTTGGCGGCACGGTTGCCTTTGGGTTGGCAACCGTGCTCGCGGCGGCGGCTCTCAACACTTGGAGTCTGCCAAGGGCTCGTGGTGACGCCGTCACCACCTTGCCCTTGTTGGTCTTAGACGGTCCGGCACTTGCCATCCCGTCGCTCGTGCAACTAGCACGCGAAGGTTGTTGTGAGGATCACCCCACAACGAGGAGGAATCGCCTCCTTAGACGTTGCTCTCACGATCGGTGAGGCAATTTCAATTTAAATACCTGTTTTCCTAGGCCGCCACATCGGCACAAGGTCGTGGATTTAGAAGCTAGTCCTCCTAGGCCGTGACTCACGGCACTTGGTAGTAACTAGGATCTAGGAAAACAGAAAATCAAAATACAAGGAAGGAACAAGACTTGTGAGTACCGCTCACAAAACTAAGACAAAGAACAAGAAGATAACTACAAGGTCTAGACAAAACACTACTTGTCTTCTTGTCATGTTGTCTTCTTGTCTTCCTTGGCCTCCTCTTGAGTCTTCTTTGCGCGTCTTGCGCCCCTTGGCGGCGTCCTCCTTGAGCCGGCGGCGTTGAGGAGCCGCCAAAAGTCCCCAAGTTGTCACCCTCCTTCTTTTTAGGGTGCTCTCAGGTCGTGAGAGCCCCTAAGCTTGGGGAGGGACGCTGTCCCAATTTATTGGATGAAGGAGGTCGGAAGGAGCCTTGAAAATGAGGAGGATCCTGTGGTTTTAGAGGTGGGAACTCCCCAACCCACCCCACAAAAATCCTCCTAGCCCCCTGGAACTGTGGAGATGCTGGAAGAAAGTGTCTCCACGAAGTAGAGCGTTTTTCAAGCTCTCTAACGCAACTTTCGGCGCTTCAATCCGTGAAGTGTGGATGCCGTAGTCCGTTCTGACGTTTTTGCTGCTGCTTGTAGCTGTCGGCGGCGTTTCATCTATGTCGTAGCCGCCGTTTCCGTCGAACCCTTGGTCGCGAGGGTCGTCTCGCTCTGAGAACCACTGAAACGGGCTGTGTCTCCAGCTCCTGCTCTGAAGTCGTCGTCGGAGTTCGCAGAATGGCATTCTCAGTCCGCGTCAGGGGTTTACCCCCTTCGCAAGACTGAGGGGCAATCGTCATCAACGACCCAGAGCAGGGAGACTCGAATATTTCGAGTCTCCGGAGGTCCATTTCCGTTTTTACCTAACCCCTGGTTTTGGGACCCAAACCGGGGGTTTTTACCTCGAACTCGTGAGTTTGCACGAGTTTTCCGGTTTAGAAACTCGTAGTTCGTCTTAAACGAACTCGAGTTTCAGTTTTGACGCGTCGGCGCGAAATCGTCGCGTGCGAGGCACGATCGACGATTTCGCGCCGATCTTTCTCATTTTTTACTCGCTCCTCGCTCCTCGCTCTATCCCTCGTATTCGCTTGTTCTCACAAGCAAGGAGGGCGAGCGAGGACGAGGGCACGAGGCCACAGGCCTCGTCCCTCGAGGCCTCACGGCCTCCTGGCCGCCGATCGAGCCACCAGCTCGATCGGCGGCCGATGGCTCGCCGGCGGGTGGCCGGCCGGTCATTTGACCGGCCGCCGGCCACCCAGCCGGTCGGCCGCCGGCCGGCCGGTGGCCAGCGAGTGGCTGGCCACCGGCCAGCCCTCGCGATAGCGAGGGGTGGCTTGCAGCCACCCCCTCGCTATCGCGAGGTGGGGGGGCCGAACTGGCCCTCCCGCTACAACATGCAATTGAATTCAGTTTCATTTTCTTAAGACCATGTATAATTTTCTTCAAGGAAAATCTATCATACAAAAACAAAGTGTTTTGAGAGGATTTTGAAATTAATTAACATAAAAACTTTAAATTAACTGCTTTCAAAGGCCTATCACAATATGATTGTCGAATATTATAGTTTTCCATGAAGAATACTACACATAAGTTTCCCAACGTAGATTTGAATTCCATTACATGCTTGGACATATTAAAATTTTAAACCATCCTTACAAATTTTTTTACACCAGTTCAAAAGATTTGCAAAGGAATTAAATAAACATGTATAAATACTTCTATAATGTTTAGGTTTCATCATTCATTCGGCATTCATTACAATGGTAATGCTATTTTTTGGAAAAATCACAAAAACTCTCTCCTTAAGGTATCTTTTTATTTTTTTCTTCCTTCTCATGTTTAGTAAACATGAAAAAACATTTGAACGGCCTCCATGTTGAAAACAGCATTAGAAAGAAATATTTAACTTTAAAGCATGAAAAGATATAGTTTTGCCCATTAATTTACCATTTCATCAATTGTTTATTTAATGAAGGCTCAAAGATGTTACGTAAATTGAATTTTAATTTTGTTTTGTATTCCATTGTTTTTCCCTTAAACAAATGAAACGTTTTTATTAATTTTTTACTTAATTCTTAATAAATGATAATTAATGCTACAAAATTATTAAAAATTCCCCTAGACCTATAAGGAAAGTAAAAATGTTTTTGATTTTGCTTGTTCAATCTTTCATTCATTGCTTAAGTTGGTGTGTGATTCTTTTTTTCCTGATGAAGCAAAATATGTTATTCTACAGACCTAGATTGAGCTATGCTCTGTAAAAAGAATTCCGTCACTTGACATAGACATGTGTACGGGCTATGGAATGTCTTATGTGTAAGTTCGAGGACAGAAGAACGATTTCAAATTGGTCGGTAAAAAAGACTTGAGCGGCTCTCGAGACAGGGGCTACTTACTGCAGATAATGTTCTGGATGAACCAGTATTGTTCATTAGTTTCGAGTCGAATCACCTAAGATTATAAAGTTCCGCCCTCGCCTATGATGAGATAATTGACCCGGAAATTTTAGGTTCGTTTGGCATTATTCGTCGTCCGGCATGTGGACTCAGACTTGGGCTCGTCGCCTGGATCGATTCACAAGTCAAGTCGATGTCGACCGTCCACGATGGAAGTTTCTGCGCTTCTCGGGAACGTCAAAGAATTGATGATTGACTCCATTCCTGGAACACGTACCGGATGAACGATGTTGAATTTTTTCTTGCGGAGGATATGGGCGGTAGCGCCGACACGGCTGCACGGGTCATGCAGAACATACACGTCCCAGTGGTCCCATAATTGCGACAATTATTGGACCAATATTCAGAAACCATCATGATGAACAAGAATACAAGAAGCCCAACAATGATTCGTCAATCACACCATAACACACACCGTAATGCCACTTGAAACAGTCTTCAGTTATGTTTCTCGTGGTGAGTTTAAGAATAAACAACTAAAAACATTCATGTTTTTTATTTCTTGAACCTTTCTTTACATGTTCTCTGAATCAAACCCTTTCTCAGACTTGTATTAACACACAAAATGATAAATTATTTCACTCATGCTATTTCAAGCAGGCTAAAGCAAGAACTTGCCGTTGGAGAATAAAATCACAAGAACCTTCAGGAATAACATCGTTCTATTTAATTCCGAGTATAGTACTTTGAACCAAGGGTACACATTGTAAACATGAAAAGTAGTTTGTGTAGCAAAATGACGTGGCATTTGAGTGTATAACCTCCATAGCCTATTTTTATACATAAAAAAAGAACAAAATCCCATGATATTGGTTCTAGGGGATGTGAATATAATGAACTACACTTCATTCATTATGTGAACAAATTCATGGAAATTCTATGTCACATAGACAACACTAGAAGTATAATGCCGATTTTCAAGTAAAAAAATAGAGCATAAAGTTATTCTACTTCAAAAACTTTTTTTGTCACTTTCTTCACCTCTTCTAATTGTATGGAGGAAGACAATGTATTTTTTCTAAGCTACAAGCTTTTCGTTTTCAAAAACTCATTCCAAAAACTACAAACCCAAATTTTCAAAGAAAATGATAGGAATTCAAAACCAGATAACTTTTTCCCCATTTTCATAAAGTGATTTTGGCCCTTTAAATGCACCAAAGCTACCTAAAGAATCATATTCACAAAAGGTGTATCTTGAATTCAAGAAAAATCCAAAAATGACGTGTCTTCAAAATAATACAGCATAACACCCAAAACAAACCGTATGTTTTGCTCATGGCATACACGAGGCCCAAACCTGGAAGCAACCTGTATTTTCCATCGCCCCTCCTGACCTGCATTGCGATTTGGTCACAACTTTTTTTACGTTTCCAAGGCATTCCTCCACAATACTTGAAACTTATCGCACGCTCATCGACAATTCTTGGGTTGCTTCTAAGACTCAGCAAAACCAACTCGTCGTGATTCTCGATGCTTCAAGGCCACGGACAAAGTTCTCATGCACCACTTTGAAATACCCCGTCAACCATAAATTATGGTCTCGAATCCCCCCATCCAACTGACGAGGGTCGTCTCGAATGACCGTACAGATTGTGGCATCGCATCATGCGAACCGCCAAAAACCCGAATGGCTTGACCGAGACTCTTTTCTCATGCAATCGCTCATCCAATACATGCCACCAAGTTCTAGCACATACGATAACAAGTACACTTTTTTCTTCTCAACATTCTAAAACAAAACCCGTTCTTGCAAAAAGTGACACACACCATATCCAACAATGAACCACCTCACTTGCGCTTGGTGTAACACTTGGTATCAAAATTCATCGGCCCATGCTAGGCATAAGATTATTTTACATCACCACGAGAGTAGCACGTGTCTTGAAGCGCATCTCTATCGACGTGAATGCTCAGACCTATTAACAAAGTCGGCGCACAAAACGAGCACACTTGGTAACAACAATGGTAACCAGCGTAGATATAGGCGATGGCTGAAGGTACCCCGTAAAAGACCTCCAACCACATCAAGGGGAACAATTTATGACAACTAGCACCGTGACAAGCGCAACCAACACAAAGCTTGGCATGCCTAACATGCCAGTTCCACTTACACCACTAAGTAATAAAACTCCATCGTGAACACATGACAAAATAATGGAGCTCACAAGCTTATTGAAGATAGAAGCATTTCAACATACGCTCATCGACAAACCACAATAGGTTACCGCCAAAATCTGAGACTAAATGGCGTGAGAAGCAATACATAAGAATTGACTTCACATTGGAACTACCTCATCAACCGTTCAATCCAAGAAATTACAAGGAAATGATGTTCAATGTTTTCCTAACAAGTTTGGAGGTTTACTTCATTAGAATGAAATTTCCCTTTGACAAATAAAAGGTAAACCTCGCAGCCTTGGTCTAATGAGGCACGACTTTAATTTGGTGGGCCGATCTCATGGCCATCGAGGAACAAGAGGCAATCCAAGGCACTTATCTAACAGACAACGCATCGTCGGCACCAAGCGTACTATGTCTGAAGCAAATTCATTTGACTTGGAGATTCTCGGATACTCCCTCGTATAGCGGGCGCAAGTTCACCAATGCACTCATTGCTTGCCTTAGCAAGAAGAAGAAGAAAACAAAAGTTTGCTATCAACCACAGTTGAAGCCGTTGCCTAAGATCAAAGAGTACACACAAAGCTTGCCGGATCATCACCAATAGTCACCTCACAAACATCAAAACAGGCTACAATGTTGAATATGTGCTTCATCTATGTTTTTTTCCACGCTACTACACAGTAGATTTTGATTTGGATTTACATGTGTAAGGTAGAGGACATGTTCTTTCACAATGTTATTCATTTTGTTTAAGGATGTTTTGCATTTGGTAATAATGGACTATGGTGAGACTCTTGACATTGATTTCCCATTTCTTCTCAAGTTTTATATGATTTGAATTATTCTAATGTGTATGTATTCCCTTCATAGTCTTAGTATGTGTAGCACAAGACTTGGAACACACTATGAACAGGTTTGAAATTGAATGATGATATGCATATGTTACATATGTTACATGTTGAATGGTTCATGTATAATCATGTTAATGAAAGACTCACATTCCACGTTTATGGTGTAAAGAAGGAGATTGGTTTATGTAAGTTGATATGTTTTGTGATTTTCACTTGTGAAATGGTTTCATGTATAACTTCTTATCACTGAATACACAGTATGACTACTAGTTTCCAAAGAATTTTCCGTATAATATCATTCTGATTAATCTTCTATTTGGTTATACTGTATTTTTGCAAAACATGATGGCAATTGAAATGTGTGCTGTTTCGGTTTTTGGCAATCTCAAGTGAATGTTGTACATGTTTGTTGTCCATCTTTAATTTTAACCTATTAAAAAGAGTAGTTATCTTTCATGCATGATGAAAACTGTGTTAAGATCATATGAAAAAAAAATTGTTTTATGCTTTTTTTCATATGTTTTGAGTAATCAATACATGGGATCAATAACATTTACCTTATCTTGTAGTGATTGCAATGACAAAAGAAACATTTTGAATTTTAATTTCTTGGAATATGTATATATATATATCTATATATGTTTTTACCATTCAAAAGAATGTTTTCTTTGTCGTTTTGAAAATCAGCACTTTGTTTTTCTCCATTTCAAGAGGGTGATATGAAATAATTTACAACTCTGGGTTATCAATTATTCATTAGTTTTTTTATGTTTATTCCTTGAGTGATATAATGCAATAATGTAGCTTTTGGAAACAATTTCAACAGAAGAGATCATGATTTCATGCATTTGTTTGTTACTCTACACATTTCCACACCTCGGTTGTCCACGGCTCGTTGTCTTACTTTGTTTTTCTACTAGATTGGTAAATTGAGTCATGGGTTTGTGGCACAAAGATTTGATGACGTTTTTTAAGAAGCTACGATCATAAGACACATCATTTTTCAGTGTTGTGAGATCCTCAAATGGATTTTTTTGGTTTTATGGAATTGAGGGTGTTTGAGTTGCATGACCAATTTCTATTACCGAACCACATTTTGGCCATGAATGGAAGCAAGAAATGAAGGATTTTTGGAACACATTTTTCATGCTCGTGCAATATGGATGTGTGATGTAGGAAATTGAATGAACACTTTTATTCATGGCTTGTGTGCTTTGACAATTATGGACACTAATTAAACAGCACTAGTCGTCAACGGAGTTCATTTTCAGGATTGGTTGGTCTTCATCGCTCGGGTGAAATGTACATGGAGGAAAACAGTATTTGCATATAGATGTATCTTGTAATGAATGAAGTTAACGGCGCACAAGATATGTCGGGCTCGGTCACTGACAGGTTGTTTTATCTTTGTGCTGAATTCCAAGGCAACATCGACAGCTTCGCCTTTTTTTACTTCATTGTTCGAGTGATGTCCGATTATGTCCAGGTGTATGATGTTTGAAGAGGGGCATTTGAATCACTGTCCGCTTAAGTTGTCAAACCTGCATTAACTCAGGGAAGCTGTGATATGATTAGAAAGCCGAGATCCTTCTTTGCTCGTTTCCAGCCGTGTTTTCTGTGAATTCTTTGTTCTTCTCCTCACGCACTCGTTCAATACTGGGAAATAATCGTTGCGTGTCGATGTTTCTCACGTTGGTCTTCGCCTGACTCCACTCCACGTTCATTAGAATCCACCACGCCCCGAGGGAGGAAGGTGTTTCCTGTTGGCTGCGGAAGTCGCTCGTGGTCCTGCTAATTCACACCTTAGTCCGCCAGTCGTGCTGGTCTGTCCATGCCAGAGGCAGAGGCCTAGCTCTCGAATGTGACTTGGCCGACTGTCCCCCGATCTCGCCCACTGCTGTGGTCCACTCTTTTTACCTTCATAGTACCTACATGGCAGTACTCGTACGAGTGTTGTCGTGACGTATCTGGCGACCATGCCATTTCACGCGAGATGATCACCGTCAATGAAATGTTTTCGACGACATTCATTCCGGCGTGAGTTGCGATGGGCGTGAAAAGTTCTCAACTGCGCGTTCCACGACTTCCCAGGCACGGCAACCTTTTCGACGGGAGGGTACTGCGACCGCAAGGCTGCCGGAGCCGCGGCACAAGAAGCCGCACGACGCCATCTTATCAAACGACTGGGTCAATTACTTCGATGTGTATGTGTATGTGTATGTGTATGTGTATGTGTATGTGTATGTGTATGTGTATGTGTGTGTGTATATGTATATGTATATGTATATGTATATGTATATGTATACGTATATGTATATGTATATGTATATGTATATGTATAT